>CM074725.1:244248818-244349631 GCA_037306005.1 Rhinophrynus dorsalis
CTATCCAATAATAAATACTTAATTGGAATGGTGTCCACAAGTGTGCTTGCAAACCAGGCACACTTTGTAGACCATTCCAGTTAAGTATTTATTTTTAGATATCGCTATTTTGGCTCTGCTGTAGAGCCGTTGTCAGGTCACGCGACCCGAATCTCATGCTATCAGCTTGACAGCTGACGTCTGTGAAAGGGGGGAGGGAGGGGAGAAGTTTATAATCGTTTATCTCTCAAACTATACAAGTTCGAGAGACCAGACTTACATCAATGAATTTATTTTTTTAATATCTGCAATATCACACTTGGAGAAAACCAGACATTACTATCCCTTTAATGACAGAAATTGTATTATTGTCTTGTCTACAGTTCATTCTCAGGTCATTTTTGTTACTAATATTTATACAGATATGGAAGTGGACTTGTGTTCTCATGGGGCGCTTACACAATGTTGTAATATAGTCTCCATAGAATAGTGAGATAATATTCACAGATAAGTAAACGGTCCTTTTCCTCATTTATAGATATAATAGAGTTTATGGTTGGTGTTTGTATTTCTTTAGTTTGAATGTCCGTGATCTATTTTGTGACCTAATAATTTGTTTATTAGGATCAAGTCCTCTTTTTTACATTGTTGAAGACCAGAGAGGTGTGCAACACATTGCAAATACATAGCGCATCCCTCTGGTACTCGAGGGGTTAAATATTTAGTTATCAGCAATTAGCCATTGACAGACACTGAGCCGTATGTGCAAATACAAAAGTGGATCAATTGTTTGTAAAACCAACTACAGAATAGGGTAGTAATAAACATTCCCGCTGATATAAATGTGAATGTTTATTAGCGATTTGATGCTGTTTGCTCCAGAATTGTTTCACTTTTTACTCTGAGCTTATGGCCATTGATTGCACTTGCTGATTGTGGGGTTTGTGTACTTTTCAATTTAGGTCGTAAAACATTCCCAAGAGCCAGAAGAACCCAGGGGAACAGCTTCCGGTCTCCGGTCAGTTTCAGTCCCACTGAACACTCTCTAAGTACTAGCAGTGGAAGCAGCATTTTCACCCCAGAGTACGAGGACAGCCGACTGAGAAGGAGGGGAAGCGACATAGACAACCCAACACTAACAGTGATGGACATCAGCCCACCCAGCAGATGTAAGCACAATGTTTGTAATTTACCACATGGAATTGCGATGCAGGCTAAGGCAAGTCTGACCTGAAAAGAACGTTGTGTACATTGCTGGAAATTACCAGCAGTGTGTGACTAGTAAACTTATCCAGGAGATGAGAAGGAATCGACTGTATGTATAACACTTGGTGGGATATTAGTCTTTTCTGACTGCTGTACCTTACTGAAATGTTTCCGTCCCTGTGTATAGGCCTTAAGGAATACGAAGACCATCTAATAATAACCTCCACCTCCTCACTCCTCTTACTGCGTCTAGAAATTTCTAGTGTCCTCTGTTGAGTGACACAAATCTCCAGGTTGCAGTCCTACGGGGGGGGGGGCAGTTTTGGGACTGACCCCCCCTTCCCCTGAATGGCTGCTAAGAGCTGTCTTGGGGGTATACTGTACACACCCAGGTTTTTCTTCTCTTGTTGGAGCACACTTGGTAAAATGGGATAATTTCAGTTTCATTTCATACTCCCCTAACCTTGACTACTATTCTGCACTTTCAGCACCTCGAGCTCCTTCCAACTGGAGGCTTGGAAAGTTACTGGGGCAGGGGGCGTTTGGCAGAGTCTACCTGTGCTATGATGCCGACACTGGACGGGAGCTGGCCGTGAAACAAGTTCAGTTTGATCCAGACAGTCCAGAGACCAGCAAGGTAAAATGGAGTGCAGGTTCATTGCCTGCCTGTCCTACAGCTGATTATATGAATGTGCTTTGTACACTTTACTTCAGAAGCTGTGGTTCAGCTGTCGGAGTCAACAACTCCCATCACCCCAGCCAGCTGCTTTCATGACCTAGAAGCCTTTTCCATTTGCAGTAAGAGCTGGGCTTCCTCAAACTCCCCAGAATTAAGTGGCTTGTTTCAAATCGTGATTAAAGGGATGGTAATGTTTCACAATAAAAGCGGCTCCAGTTAAATCTTCATAGTATTTGGGCCATGGAGAGTGGTGTTTCAATACTGTCAGAGTTGTAGTTCAAGAGTAATTGAATGATAAAGTATCCCCCTTCCGCCCTTTTTACTGATGTAACACTGCTCGCCTCAGAGCAGCAAGACTGTCCGGATGGATCTCAGAGAGGTACAATCTTCAGTTAGCGTAAGGGAAAAACCTGTCAAGGGGGCAGTGTAACAGAAGCTGAGAAGGGACCGCGTCGCCTTCCGCCGTCGTTCCTGGGTCTCTCCTTCTCGACGCAGATAAGCGCCGTCGGATGCACCAGTTGTAGTATGAACAGTCACTGGAAACAGTCACAGGATCACTGGAAGCAGGGAAGAGTCCACGTCGCCGCCTGACAGCATATGAAGTTGGGACGCAGGAAGTTGGCAGCAGGCGGTCGGCGATTCAGGATACTTGGCGCAGATGGGTATCAGAGTGGATACTTTAGACCATAAGCAATACAAGACTCCAGGACTCCTTGTTCACCCAAAACAGAACTCTTTTTATTGAACCAAACCACACATATTTATACAGTTTCAAACCACACTAACTTGGAGCACAGTACAGGAGACTTAATTCAATCACAGTTCATCAATAGGACACAGCAAATGGTAGGGCAGAATACAATGGAGTAGTCACAGGGATAATTCAGTCACCACAAAGGGTCCAAGAACCAACAACAAATGATTCAGGGAAACATAATAGGGCGGACATGATTGGATTAATCACACAGCAGGGGGCCACAAGACAGTGCTCAATACAATGACTTGAGTAATTAAGCAAAAGGCTTGGGGGACTACAAAACATATTGAAAGTAAATATGCTCAAACTCAAATGATTAACCCTTTGCAGGTCAGAAGAGTTTGCAGCACCCAAGCCTTGAATTGTTCTTTCCTCTGGTACAGCTGCCTATCCACATAAGGCTAGCCAAAGTCTCTTAGTCCAGGATAAGGGCTTGAGAGATCGTATGCCAGGGCACAAAGGAGTGTCCAATATCCATAATCCTTGGGCCCAGGGGTGAATAAATGCCATGCCCAGACAAGAGCTCACAGTAACGTGTAGGATCCGTTACAGGCAGGGTTTTCTTTTGTTCACAGTAAGAAGATTGTCCCTTGCTGTGATCTATCTGGTCTTAAGACCAGATTCCACATCTGAGGGGAGGTGGCTTACACTAGGTAAAAGGGGCGGGAGGGGGATATTTTATCATTCAATTACTCTTCAACTACAATTCTGGCAGTACTGAAATAACACACTCCATGGCCCAAATATTATGAAGATTAATTGGAGCTGCTGTTTTTGTGAAACATTACTATCCCTTTAAAATATTTTTATTATGTATTTCAATGCACAGGGCCTCTACATTTTCACTGGACCCTTAATTTATATATTCCCTTATACTAGGTTTTAAGTCATTATTTACATACAGCCATCCTCTCCGCATCTTTTATCAAATGCCTCCTAAAAAGTGAACAAGCCTCCAGACTGGCTACCCACACATGATCATATACTCGGGTTTCAGTCACAACAATCAGATCACACTGCTAATGGGAAATTTCAACTACCATGAAATTGACTGGAGCAGTGTGACTTCCAGCAGAACAAAGGGAAATCCTTCTCCAAGTAAGCTTGATGAATCATGTCATAACCTAGTAGAGGCACCACCTAGAAAATATGGTTTGCTGGACCTAATGCTCTCAAACAATTATGAAATAGCAAACAGTAAATAAGTAAAGGGAGCATTTAGGCAGCAGTGACATTAATTGTATCCTTTTAAATTTATGAGAAACCCATCAATAAGGATTTAACCAAAATATTCTTCATTAAAAAGGCTCATTTTATAATGCTAAAAGCAATATTAATCATTTGAATGCCTAAGAAGTGTCCCACTCATTGCAACACAGTGCATAGGATATTGACCTTAAATTCAGTGGGATGCAATCTTCAAAGATAAAAATGCACAAGAAAATGGAATTTGTTTAAAATGCTCTTAGATAAATATACACATCAGTATATACCATTGGGAATAAGTGCAAGAGGAGCAAATTGAGACCAATGTGGCTTAAAAAGAGGATTCCAGAAAACTGAGAAATAAGGAGGCTTTGAAAATGTGTAAGTGTATCATTTAAAAAAATATAAAGAATGTAATAGAATCTACAAGTATTGTAAAACAGAGCAAGAAAAAAAAGTGTGTGTATATGTATGTATGTATGTGTGTGTATATATATATATATATATATATATATATATATATATATATATATATATATATATATATATATATATATATATATATATATATATATATGTGTGTGTGTAATATATATATATAAAATAGGGAATATATTTCTACCTCTATATAAATCCTAGGTAAGGCTTCATCCGGTATAGTTTTAGACATCAGTTTATAAAAAAAACATTACTGAACTGAATAAATTGTGGAAAAGTGAAACAAAACTTATAAAGGGATTCGAGGATCTGAGTTATTAAAGTGGATGTGTAGCCCAGGGCTCAAAATTTCCACTCTCCACTCGCCAATGGTGAGTGAAAATTCAGCCCTGGCGAGTAGAAATTCAGCCCTGGTGGTTATGTTATGGCTTGCAGGGGCGAGTAACTTTTCAGGTCTGGCTAGTAGCAAAGGACTTAAAATTATAAGCCCTGGTGTAGCCTATGGACAACATTGCTATATATCATCAAATAATACGAAAATGATATTAATTTTTTTATTTCAAGTTTTAATTTTTTTCTAAATTTAACTTTAAAAGTCTGGGCTGAAGCTACTTCCGCATAGATTGCACCCCAATGCTCTGCCTCTTCTCTCCTCCCTCCTGCGATGATGGAGGCTTCTGTCTGTAAGCAGGAGCGGTCTCATTGGCAGAGATCGATATCTAGCCAATGAGATTGCTCCAACTTTCCAGACAGAAGCCTCCGTCATCGGAGGAGGGAGGAGAACAGAGGTAGAGTGTCGGGCTGAGGTTACAGAGCAGGTAACCTCAGTCTATGCGGCAGTAGTGGGGGACAGCCTTTGTAAGTTAAATTTAGACCAAATCAAAATTATAAATAAAAAATGAATACCGTTTTCGTATTATTTGATATATAGCATAACTATTTAAGTGATGTTGTCCATAGGTGACACATCCACTTTAAGAGACCAGTCAAAACGGAGTTTGGTTTACATGAGAGAAGATATGATTACATTTACAAATATATTTTAGGTAGATGCAAAAAAAACTCTAAAGAACTATTTACTCAAAAAAGCTTGGCAAAAAAAGGCATCCTTTAAGACTATAGGAAACGTGCTTTCAACTAAAACAAAGGCAGGGTTTTTTTCACTAAGGGCAGTAACATTATGGAATTCTTTACCTTGGAATGCTGTGCTTGCAGATACTATAATTGCTTTCAGAAAAGTCATGGATATTTTTGTAACTCAGAACAATATTTAGAATTATGACAGTTTCAAGGGAGATATTTGATGTTTGGAGTCTAGAAAGATTTTTTTTTTACCCAGTTGGGTTTATCTGGAAATGACTTCAATGGTGTTTTTTTTTCTTTTTTGTAATTTGTTTTTTTGCACCTTTTTTTTTTTTTTTTCCCAGCCCCATCAGCTATGTTACCGTGTAATCTAATTTTTTAAAACTCTAGGAGGTAAATGCCCTGGAATGTGAAATTCAGCTGCTGAAAAACCTTCTGCATGAGAGGATTGTCCAGTATTACGGCTGTTTACGAGATTCCCAGGAAAAGACACTGTCCATATTTATGGAATATATGCCAGGGGTAAGGACTTCACCTTCTGTGTAGACAAGTAATACCCATGTGTAGTACTGCAGGAGGAGAACCACTCTCTCGTATGCCGCTCACATACACATGGGTTTAAGGGGGGGGTTAAGGACCAGCGACGTGGCACTATCTTGAATGTTTTTGATTAAATTGCTCCGGAGGGAGCGCGGTGATCACTGGAGGGAGCGCGGTGATCACTGGAGGGAGCGCGGTGATCACTGGAGGGAGCGCGGTGATCTCGGGTGGAGTCTAAAACTGACTGATCTAAGACCAGAGCAGTCTGTTTCAGCCTCTCTCATGGCAAGCCAGTACGTGTGATCACTCGCTTACCGGCTCTCTAAACAAACTCTGGTCTGCCTGATCCTTAACCCCTTAATGTCCATTGCCATGCCAGGACCGTCATGGCTGTCCAGCAGTTAAGGACCAGTGACGGTCCTGGCACGTCATGGAATTCAGGGCTCCCCGCGCAGCTGTACGCCGCTCGGGAAGCCCTGAATCAGAAAAAAAAAAAAAAAAAATGCCCTGTCGTCGTTAAGTTCCAGCCGCGCTGTCCTGAATCCCAGAGTAAAGCACTGATAAACTCCTCATACAGTGCACAGTTGGTCATTTGTGTAAAGATGAGTGTAGCAATTATTGGGCCAAACAAGAGGAACACACAAACTCTCATTGTTTCCACCACTTTAAATGATGAATTAACCCCCTGAATGCTAGAGAGTTTTCCAAGGCAGAGTTTTGCAATGCCCTGCAGATGTGCTTAGCATTCAAGGGGTTTAAAGCCCCATTTAAATCGGTGGGAGTTTGTTTCCGATAGTGCTCTTGGCTTGCCCTAGAATTGCTGCCCTTTCCTTGTGCTTCAACCCTTTGAGTGCCAAAAGGGTATCTGACGCATTGCCTCTCAGTTGTTTGGATATTCCACTGTCACTCTAAGGGTTAAGAGACTGCACAGGTAGAAAACCCGTGAAATCACATCAGTATGAATCAATCACCTAAACAAGATAATTATAATTTGGTTTATTTCTGGGTTATAGGGATCTATAAAGGACCAGCTTAAGGCCTATGGAGCACTTACCGAATACGTCACACGGAAATATACTCGACAGATCCTGGAGGGTGTTCATTATTTGCACAGTAATATGATTGTACACAGAGATATTAAAGGTTTGTCATAGCCAAAATGCATTTAAGTCATCATTACTAAGGTTAGAAAAAAAATTGTAGTTTTTTTTTTTTCTTTTTTTCTTTAAACTTTTAGATTCCTTTAAAGCCGAACTTTCAGCTATTACTGATTCGCCATGCATTCATTAAGCGCATGGCGACCAGTTTGGAAATCCATGTCTTACCTTTAAAAAAATTGCAGATTCTAAAGAAATCTTTCCTGTTTGGAGACTGACGGGCAGGATAGTGCGGTCTGCGCGCCTACGCTGCCAGTCCCTTCCGGTTACCATGTGGTACGCTGCAGTGTTACTCAGTGGAGACCGGGACTGACAGCACAGGTGCACAGACAAGATGTCTGCGCTGTGGCCTGGGTTCCGGTCTCCAAACGGCAAAGATTTCATTATCGTCCTCGATTTTAATTTTTTTTTTTTTTAAGGTAAGACATGGATTTCGAAGCTAGTCGCCATGTGCTTAATGAATGCATGTCGACTTGGTAATAGCTGAAAGTTCAGCTTTAAAGGGATAGTAATACATCAGTTTTACAAATGTTCATCTTGTAGGTATTTAAAAAAGACATTAAATGCCCCCAGTCCCATCTCTCAAACCTTTATGGTTTAAGAGATATTCACTGTGATAGTTCCCCTTCCCCTGACATCTGTGATCTAGCTGACTGCAGGGAAATCCTGTCACTGGACAAGTGGAGGCTCTTCAGCAGAGCTGAGATCGCATTATTGAAAAAGAAATCCTTCACTGGAACGGTCTACAAAGTGTGCTTGCAAACCAGGCACACTTTGTAGACTATTCGAATGAAGTAGTTCTTCTTATATCTCGCGATCTCAGCTCTACTGTAGAGCCACAGACCAGATTCCAAATCTGACAGCTAGATGGCAGACTTGACCGTTTTGGTCAGTGAGGGGAAACTTTGCTTGTGAATATCTATCAAACCATAAAGCTTTGAGAGATAAGACTTATATAGTTCATGTTTTTTTAATGCCTACAAAATAAAATAAAGATAAAATGAAGTATTACTATCCCTTTAATAAATCTGTCCCAACGTTTCCACTGATAACATAAGCTTTACTTGCATATGTCCATGCATATACCCCAGTGTGTCTAGCTCCAGACCAGTTTCACAGTCACTGCTCCGATATTACTGAAACACATTGTATTCACAGGAGCAAATATTCTGCGTGACTCTTCAGGCAATGTGAAGCTGGGAGACTTCGGTGCCAGCAAACGGTTGCAGACAATCTGCCTCTCTGGAACAGGTATGAAATCCGTCACTGGGACCCCTTACTGGATGAGCCCAGAAGTCATCAGTGGAGAGGGCTATGGGCGGAAAGCGGACATATGGTAGGTTCCTTTCATAATACAACTTTCTAGCTAGTCTCTTGGTGTATGTTTGTGTCATGATTCCTGGACATCAATCCTTGTTATGCTCCTCTGATAGCAAAGAAGTTAGCGTAGTGTTATTCAGGGATTGATACTGTCTCTTGTAGCAAAAAGTAGCTATAATAAAGATTACTGGTCTTATAAACAATGACTTTGCCCCTGGGTTCTAGATGCGTCTCCTGTGCTTTGAGAATCCATATGGTTGCGATATCTAGTAGTCGAGGGCTAATAGGGCAATTATCACATTAACCCTTTGCGTGCCAGAGTGGTACACAATGCAGTGCGTTGCGTTACCACTCTGCCACTAAACGGGTTAACAAGTCTGCTCCTAAAAGAGACGACAACCCTTTTAGTGCCAGAGGGGGGTATCCAACGCATTGTAACACACTGTGTTTGATAACCCTCTGGTAGTCAGAGGGTTAATAAGAAGCTCAGCTCTGCAGTGTGTAGCCCTGAAATGGTTTCATCAGTCATTCGGTGGGGTTAAAGCAGAACTATCACGATGATAACATTGCCCCCCAACACATTACTAACCTAGCGAAAAGCCATGCTGTCCTTAAGCTCAATAATTCTGCGTTATACCAGAAAAAAACTTCTTCGGCAGGAACCAGCAGACCACAGAGCAGACATCTTTGAGGAAGTGTACCTCCGAGTCTGCTCTGTCCCTTCACTGCCAGCACTGGTGGAGACGTTAACTGGTTACCTTAAAGGGATAGTAATACTTTGTTTTAACTTTATTTTATTTTGCAGGCATTAAAAGAACATGAAGAACGATATAAGTCTTATCTCTCAAACCTTTATGGTTTGAGAGATATTCACAAGCAACGTTTCCCCCTCCCGCCCCTTTTACCTAGTGTAAGCCATCACTTCTCAGATGTGAATCTGGTTGTAAGACCAGGCAGATAACAGCAGGGGATAATCTTCTTTGTATGAAAAGAATGAAAGCCCTCCCCCCGTTGACAAGTTTTTCAGGTTTTTCCCTTATCTTAATTCAAGATTGTCCCTCTCTGCAGTCTATCTGGGCACCTCCCTTCTGATCTGGTTGAACGGGGCGGGGGGGGGGTACTTTGCTTGTGAATATCTCTTAAACCATAAAGGTTTGAGAGATAAGACTTATATCGTTCTTCATGTTTTTTTAATGCCTACAAAATAAAATAAAGATAAAACGAAGTATTACTATCCCTTTAAGGTAACGGAAGTTCCTAACCGTGCAGGAGTACAGATCTTCTCTTGTAAACTCTGTGCAGCCCGATGCCTGCCAGTGACATTTTTTATGCAGTAAGGCGGACTTATTGAGCTTAAAGGGATAGTAATACTTAAAATGTAAAAAAAATATGTTGTAGGGTTTATCCCCCTGAGTAAAACAAGAGCACTCCCACTGCTGAAAGGTGTTTCATTCAAAAGTTATTAATTTTCAAAGTTGAATTTTTTAGGTGCAATATCACAGTGGCCTGAAATTATACAGTGGCGCTGTTGCTACACGATCCTATGGACAGCTCTGGTCAGTTGACCATAAATCTCCATAGGATGGTGTAGCAACAACGCCACTGTACAATTTCAGGCCACTGTGATATTGCACCTAAAAAATTCAACTTTGAAAATTAATAACTTTTGGATGAAACACCTCTCAGCGGTGGGAGTACCCTTGTTTTACTCAGGGGGATAAACCCTACAACATATTTTTTTTAACATTTTAAGTATTACTATCCCTTTAACAACAGTATGGCTTTGCATATCGCTAGGTTAGTAATGTATTGGAGGGCAATGATATTATCATGATAGTTCCGCTTTAAAAAACAGACGCCCTTGGCCGGAGTGCAAGATGGCTCTCTGCAACAAACTCTCTGGGTGGTGTGCGCACTCTCCATAGACCCGCTTCAGCTGTTTGGGATTACAGTTCCTATTTTCCAAAAACATGATGATGGAAGCTTGTAGTCTACAACAGCTAGACCTCTAAAGGTTATTACTTACAGTACATTTTCATATAAAATGTAATTATGGAGTATACATTGAAATAATCATGGACCCTAAGATGGCGTCTTTCACAGTCTAACGTATTACCTTGATTATTCAACCCTTTGAATGCCAATGAGCTATCCAGCGCATTGCAACACACCACATTGGATATCTGTGGCACTCAACTGATTAACTGCTGCCTACCCCTCCAGCACTCAAAGGGTTAAGAATACTTGATGCATGTCTGTGAAGTGATTGTGCAGTAATGTATATAAAGGCTCTTTGTGTCAGTTTCTCATTTTCTGTGTTTGTTTAATTAAAGGGAAAGTAATACTTCGTTTTAACTTAATTTTGTAGCCATTAAAAAAACATGAAGAACGATATAAGTCTTATGTCTCAAACCTTTATGATTTGAGAGATATTCACAAGTAAAGTTTTACCCTCCTGCCCCCTTTTACCTAGTGTAAGTCATCTCTTCTCAGATGTGGAATGCAGTCCATAGACCAGACAGATAATTACAGGGGACAATCTTCTTCCTATGAGAACAATGAAAGCCCTGCCCCCCTTGACAAGTTTTTCAGGTTTTTCCCTTATCTTAATTGAAGATTGTCCCTCTCTGCAGTCTACCTGGGCACCTCCCTTCTGCTATGACTGAACGGGGGGGGGGGGGTATACTTTGCTTGTGAATATCTATTAAACCATAAAGGTTTGAGAGATGAGACTTGTATCGTTATTCATGTTTTTTTAATGCCTACAAAATAAAATAAAAATAAAACAAAGTATTACTATCCCTTTAATGCACACCTAGAAGCCTTAGTTCAAGGTCCCTATGATCAAACAAAAGGAGAGTAACCTGGTTATGGCCAACTGCACCGAAGGGGGAAATTAGGATTTCTCAGAATTCCTATTGATTTAAATGGGGCTTCTAATGCCTTTGGGGAGATGCACTAAGGTGTGATAAATTGGTGATATCTTCTGTGTGATACACCCTCACCAAGAATAACCTAGGACTTGGAGAAGTGATATCACTGGAGAAGGCACCTCTGCTTTATCACGCCTTAGTGAATCTGCCCTCTTGAATTCTAGAGATGTTTCTAACATTTTAGGGTTTATGCACTAACTCGTGATACAGAGGTGATAAAGCGGAGATATCTTCTCCAGGGAATAACATTTCTTCAGTTCCCATGTTGGTCTGTGGAGCCATTGCACTATGATTTCTCATGGGAGAGACCCTGGTGCATAGGCTCCATAGGATAACATAGGAACTGTAGAAGTGATATCACTGGAGAAGTCATCTACTTTATCACCTCTTTATCACACCTTAGTGAATCTTCTCAATTGAGTTCTGGGGATTTATGCGCTAAGGCATGATAAAGAGGTGATAAAGTGGAAATGACTTCTCCAGTTTATGACTTATTCAGTTCTTATGTTATTCTTTAGTCTATGAACTATAATCTCCTAAGGTGGTGAAATCTTTTTATCACACCTTGGTCCATCTCCCACTTTACTCTATAATATCTCCCATAGAATAACATAGGAACTGGGGAGTTCAAAACACTGGAGAAGTCATCTCCTCTTTATCACACCTTAGTGCATCTTCCCCCTTGTTTCGTAGTGTGCTGAATAGCAGCCTGGCAGACAAGGGGTTAAAGCCCCCTGTGACTTGTGCACTTTTATGTGTCCCCTGTTTTGCAGTTGTTTTTCCCCAGAATGACATAAGGCCCCGGAGTTTAATTGTCCTTCTTCTGTATCAGGAGCGTGGGATGCACAGTGGTGGAAATGCTGACAGAGAAACCCCCATGGGCTGAATTCGAAGCCATGGCTGCCATCTTTAAGATTGCCACGCAGCCCACCAATCCTCAGCTACCAGTACACGTGTCAGAGCATTCCCGGGATTTCCTTAAAAGGATTTTTGTAGAGGCCAAACTGAGACCCTCGGCAGAGGAACTCTTGAGGCACACATTTGCCCAGTATCACTAGCAGCCTCTCTGCCTAGCTCTTCTACTGCTGCTTTCCTTTACTTCCTTCCAAAGGTGATGGCACTTTAAAAATAAATATTAAAAAAAGACAGTTAAAGAGACGCAGTATAATGACAAGAGAGATCCATGTTATTCTCTCGATTTCCTGGCCCTCTTGCAGAGCTGACGTTCCATGGCTTAGTTGTGGATGTGATGTGGACTGTCAAGTTCGGACCTTGGAACTTTGTCTTCACACAAGGTACTGATGCGGTTTCTTCCCCGGACATAGCACTTTAATACATTTTTTTTTCATTCCTTGTCCTCCAGTTAAGGAACCGCTTGGCACTACGGAATAATTAATATTTGGAAAGAACATACCGTACAAGGAATATCCGTTTTTCTCTGGTATTTTCATGCATCTGGTTTGGTTTCTGCATGGGATTTTATTTTTTTATTTGCGATGATCACATCATAAACACAAAGCCTGTTTCGGGATCCTTGTGCAATTGTTGAGGTTCACCAAACATGCCAAGTAATGTCTGGTTAAGGTTTTCCTAGGAACCCTCTATAACTTTTTATTAATGTTTTTATTCTGAAATTCAGCCAAACGTACGGTACAAAAGCTCGTAATGGTTTTAACCCTTTGAGCGTCAGATAGGTGAGCAAAGAATTTTCCTTCTCCCTTCTGACATTCGAAGAGTAAACTGAAGCAGTCTTGTGACCCATCCGTCGGTCACTGAAAGCTGCTGTTGAGAGAGTATGGAGTCATGATTAATAATACTAATCAAGCAATGCTGATAATTAACTGTAGGGAACAGTTTGTTTGAGTGTTCGAGGTAAACTTGAATAATGAATCCATGTGCAAAGCCTTGACTGTAGAAACAATACTTCACTGTTCTTCCCCCGGTGCACAAGATCTATGTCCGCATCGTGGTTGCCTTTTGTACATTTTTCTTATGTTGTAAATTGATTTCAGCCATTAAGCAGTCCCAAAGCACTTGTTATTTACATGTTTGTAAAAGCCATGTTTCTGATGCCATGTTGGCAGTCTTGGTAGTAAGATTATATGTTCATTCCACTTCTCTGAGAAATTCAGAATTTCAGCTGTGGTTGTGGATTGGATGATGCAAAGAGATTGTTTTTCTACTGATTTGTATAAAATGGTCCAGGTAGTCAACCCTGTTAACTTAATCGTAAATGTTGTTTTATATTTTCCTTTGGCTGGGCATCCTTATCGCTGTGTGTGTGTGTGTGTTTGTGTGCGCGTGTGTGAAAAGCAAGAGGAACAATTCTGTCAAAACTAACCACACCATGTGGAAAAAAAAAAAAAAAAAAATCCCTTGTTTTAATTGTGGCTGTTAAAGTGCCCCCCAAATAATTATTCATATAACGATGAGCATAGAAATAATAGTATTATCCTGAACAAGTCCAGCATTATTAACACTCTGAGTGCCAGAGGGATACGGAATACATTGCAAAGCAATGCATTCTGGCACGGAAAAGGTTAAGAGATCCATCTTGTTCAGAGACTGACCGACAAGCATCTTGCTGTAGAGGCAGCTGTGTGCCTGCGCCGCCAGTCACTTCCTGTACCTTAAGGTACAATGCAACACCCCTTCACCAATCCTGGAGGAGACTGGGATGGACGCACCGATGTCTGCACTGATGCCTACCTGTTCCTCTTGAATCAAGTAGGATTTCTTAACCCTTATTCTGGATAATACTAATATTTCTGTGCTTATCTCTATATGAATAATTATTTGTGGGGTACTTTAATCGGAGTGACAGGTTCCGCTTTAACCCATTGAATGCTAGTGAGATCTCTGATGCATTGATTAACAAAGGGTTAACAGTCCCAATCAATGGGAATTTAGGATTTTTTTTTTCTTTTATGGTGTAATTGGTTTGCTCCACAACAACCACTAAGAACTAAAATTAAAATGAAGATGCATACCTTTAAATACGCTGAATTCCCAGTGAACATCTGTACACCAATATTTGTTAACCCTTTGAGTGCCAGAGGGATACGCAGTGCATTGCTATGCATTGTGTACCCCTTTGTCACTCAAAGGGTTAAAGCAGGTCTGAGGCACAGGTTTGTTTTAAAGGGGGCACTAAACCGTATGAATAAGTGTCTGTTAATTTGTTTATAGGGACAATATCACCTAAAAACTACTCTGGTGATACTGAAAGATTTGTTGTATAGTGATATGTTGTATTAGCCAGTATCCAATACATAGAGCGACACTTCCTGTCCTAGCCATATATTACCTCCCCCACTCACTGACGCTTAACCTTTTGTGTGCCAGAGGAGAACACAATGAATTGCAAATAATGCATTGTGCGCCCCTCTGGCACTCAGTACTAAGGGAGTTGGGTAATGTATTGTTGAGCAGTATCAGTGAGTGGGGGAGGTAATGTAGAGATAAGACAGGAAGTCAGTGCTAGGGGAGGTGGGTAATGCATTACTGAGCAGTGTCAGTGAGTGGGGAGGTAATGTAGAGATAAGACAGGAAGTCAGTGCTAGGGGAGGTGGGTAATGCATTACTGAGCAGTGTCAGTGAGTGGGGAGGTAATGTAGGGATAAGACAGGAAGTCAGTACTAGGGGAGGGGGTAATGCATTGCTGAGCAGTGTCAGTGAGTGGGGGAGGTAATGTAGGGATAAGACAGTAAGTCAGTGCTAGGGGAGGTGGGCAGTGCATTGCTGAGCAGTGTCAGTGAGTGGGGGGGGTGGTAATGTTAGGGATAACAGGAGGGCAGTGATAGGGGTGGTGGGCAGTGCATTGATGATCAGTGAGTGGAGTAGGTAATTTAGGCCTGAGACAGGAAGTGCCTTTATGGCATGCCTTAATTAACATTGTTTTTAGATTTAAATAACCCAAACTAGTTTTCTAAGTAAAACATGGTTAATACAGCGCATATGTGATTTTGACATGGGTATATCTTATGTATTGTTTGCATTGTGTCTGCACACTCCTGTTTGTAGTGATCTATGTTCATGTCTGCATCTACAGCAGGGCTGCCAAGTCCAGTCCTCAAGGGCAACCAAAATTCCCTGTTTGAGCACAGGTGGGCCAATCAAAACAAATGAGCTACTAGTATAGGTGAGTTAACACCTTGAGCGCTGAGGGGTTCACAGTGCATTGCTGTGCAATGTATTGCGTAACACTCTGGCACTCAAAGGGTTAATCGGGGAAATCCTTAAGTCCTAACCTATTGCATACTGTTAGACACACCTGATCTAGATCATACCACTTCACAGCCAACAGTTGGCTTCAATAGACCCGAAAGGATCTTTAAGCCCTTAACAACCTCCCGATCCAGCAAGGGGGAGGGGGCGGTAAGGACCACGGATCAAATTCTCAAAATAAACTATAGAGATTAACATGATTACTTTGTGAAGGGCACTGCCTAAATAAATCAAAAGAGCCACTTATTCTTAGGGTAAATTTAAAGGAATACTATCACGAATTAATAGGTAGCTATAACTGTAAATTGCATGTACTTACAGCTGTGTAAAATTATTAATATGCTACATTCCAGAATTATAATCCTAAACTTGCTTTTTAACACTTGTGTAAATTGACCAATTAGGGAGCATTTGTATAATTTTGTTTGTGTTGCGAGTTAAAAGCTAAAGACGATTGATCGGTGCCCCACTGCTCTTTTAATGTTATCTCAGCCCGTTCATAAATCATCCTGGACAATAGGAGCCCGGGAAAACACAGGAGTCTCTCCTCTCTCTGAGCATCTGTAGTATTAGACTTTATGCATCAGAAAACCAGGATTTTTGTATGTTTGCTAGTACAGGGTATTTAATGCATACAACCTTCGTTCATGTTTGAGGTGTTAGTGTTCCTTTAAAGGGATAGTAATACTTAATAATTAAAGATTATGCTAGCTTTAGTGTACATATAATCTTAATTTTAATAATGACAGGAGGAGAGTATTTTGCTTTAAAACCTTCTTTATTCTCTCACAGCAGCAAGATCTACAGCCAGTCAGAAAAAAAGGAACACATCCCTTAAAACAGCTTGTTACCCAAACCCCTCCCTCTTTCTTTGATGTAACACCACAGGAACACGAACGATAACCAGTAATGGACAAACACAGGACCAGCAACCGAAACATCATCACCAGCGTATTCATCCACCGGAACTGTTACGCTGAAAGAAAAGAAACATGTAATAGAACCTTCGAAATAAACCATCATTATCTCAAAACATAGCATATAGTGAAGAACATAACAATGAAACAATGCATCATAAGACAAGCATACAATACTGTAGTCGATATTTAGTATAACATTAAAGCAGGGAGGGAAGGGAAAATACTTGCCTCCTGTCATTATTAAAATTAAGATTATATGTACAATAAAGCTAGCATAATCTTCAATTTTACTACATGACAGGAGGCTTCTTATTTTGCTGTTTTAACGCTCCACTAACACAGACGCCAAAGTGTGATCTACCAGTTTAATATAAAACATACGAAACGTCGATTCTCTAGACCAGTCGGCAGATCGCAAGATGTCAGCCAAGGAAGCCCCAGCCATAAAAGCCTAAGACGCTTCCGCACCCCTAACAGAATGTGCCCCAAATAAACCATCGATACCCGCCAAAGACAAGATCCAGGGAATCCATCTGGCTGGATTGGTAGTGGAAACCAGCTTATGTGGTTTTACATAAGACACTAACAATTGACCAGACGAAAAGAATCGAAGAGATTTAGTTCTGTCAACATAAACACGAAGAGCAGAACCCACACAAAGACGAGGATGGTCCTCGAAAAAAGGATAAAAGACAGAGACCGAATCAGATTTTGTATGTCTGGAAATAGAAAAAGTAACCCCTGAAGGAGAAAAAGAGAAACCATCAACATTGAACACCCTAACGTCCAAAACTCTACAAAACTATACCAGACAAAGCAGGAAAGCGAATTTAGCTGACAACTGTCGTAAAGACAAATTCTCGTTCTCCGGCCAATCCTGGAAAAACTGAATAATCCGTCGTACATCCCATAAACTAGAATATTTCAGAGCCGGAGGCCGTGATAGTTTGATACTCCTCAACAAACGGCATACTAGTGGATCCTGACCCACAGGTACCCCCGCAACTGGAATGTGAGCAGCCGAAATGGCCGACCGCATAACATTGATGGATCTGAAAGACTTCCCTGTACCAAAAAGAGACGTTAAAAATTCAAGATCCATAGTGGAGGGGCCGTAAAGGGATCAAGATCTCGTTCCAGACACCAGCTAACTCCACTGTCCCCAAGCGAATAGATAACACCGTCTTGTGCCTGGAGCCCAGGAATCCCAGAGGAGATCCTTGGTCTCCTGCGATAAGCTGTGGACATCCCAACGTCCCCTGAAACTGCCCAGGCCACCAGACGGAGACGTTCCTGCTCCAACAAAGTATGAGGTTGTCCCAGGGGATCCCGAAGCAGAAACCGGTCGGCCGGCAGAAGGAGAGGATCCGAAAAAGATAGTTCCAAGAGATCCGGAAACCATGGCTGACTGCGCCAGAGGGGAGTTAGCAGAATGATCTCGACCCTTTGACGCCTGATCTGATGAAGAACCCTGGCAATCATCGCAAAAGGAGGAAAGGCGTACGCCCCCCAAGGAAGCCACCTCTGGAGAAACGCGTCCACTGCCTCGCAGTCGGGATCCGGTAGCCAACTGAAAAACCTTGGTAGTTGATGATTGGACCGAGACGCAAACAGATCCAGATGGAGAGGACCCCGCAGCGTTCGCAACTGTTCGAATACTACCTCGTCCGATTTCCAGTCGCTTGTGTCTCTCCAATGGCGTGAAAACCAATCTGCTGTCAAGTTGACCTCCCCCGGCAGGTATTCCACTACCAGGGAGATGTTCCTCTGAAACCAGAACCCGTAGATTTCCTTCGTCATTTCCGCCAGAATGCGAGATCTCGTGCCTCCAAGACGATTGATGTACTGCACTGCGGAAACGTTGTCCATCCGCAGCAGGGTACAACAGTCAGAGAGATTCTTCGCAAAACTGCGAATGACAAACGACCCCACTGTTAGTTATAAACAATTGATGTGAAGACCCAACTCTGTGTCTGCCCATGGACCCCCTGTCGCCACACCTGCGCAAGAGGCGCCCCAGCCCCAAAGGCTGGGGTCTGATTCCAGGACGAAATCCGGGTTTTGACCGAAAATCGCTCTGCCATTCCAGGCCTGCATATGAGAAAACCACCACCTTAACTCCACTTTGGCTTCCGCCGTGAGCAGAACCGACTGATCGTAGGATGGATGACTCCGGAGGCACGCAGCTTTGAGACGTTACATGGCTCTGTAATGTAGAGCACCTGGAAATATCACTTGAATCGGCGATGACAGCAACCCTACCACGCGAGTGAGTTGCCAGAGGGGAAGAACGTCTCATTTGACAATCCTCCGAAGTTCCTTCCTGATCGCTCTGAGCTTCAGAGCAGGAAGACGAAGTACGCAAGACCTGTAATCTATCTCGAACCCCAAGAATTGGATCACTTGACTTGGGAGTAGAAGGGAGTTAGAGAAGAAGGAAGAGAATCGATGGGGCCACTCACCTTTAGTGGAAGATCGCCCTCTGCCTCTGAAGACTGATCCCCGACCTTGGCATCTAGGTTGAAATCCGGATCTCTGGTTCGATGAGGGGAAGAACAGCAAGGAACCTGTGCGGGGGCTGGATGGCCAAAAACTGCTGGTGGCAAGGCCCCTATGCCGACCAGCCCATCCAAAAACACCACGAGTTGTCATAGGATGAAAGACCTTCTTCAAAGATGTCTGGGCTTTATTCAGTGAGGTAAAGAGATTGACATGCTTCTGTAATTCCTTCAGGAACGCGTCCCCAAACAAGAGACCTTCAGCCAATGGGCCCAACTCCTTGGCAGCCAGGTCGCCCAATTTAGCATCGATCTGTAGTAAGGCTGCCTTCCTACGTTCTGATGATCAGGCAGTATTGGCATTGCCTAAGAGACAGAATGAACGAAGAGCCCATTCTCGAATACAAGCAGGATCCAACGTAGAACCATGGGACAGGGCTTCATCCGCCATATGGAGAATCTGTGCCATCGGACCAGAAACATCTAGCAACTTGTCTTGTGCAAGCCGTAACCCTTTTTCCATGCCCTTTCTAGGATCTCTGCCAGAACGAGACAATAACACCATCATGGAGTTATCGAAGACCGGAGTCATCTCCACTTTATCCGGTATTAAAGGTCGTGGACATTCAGTGTGCAAACGGTTGCGCACCTCCCGCTCCAGCGGTCTCCTCAGCCAGAAACTGATATACTCTTCCAGATGAGACGGAAGTTGCCACTCAGCAGACCTTGGATGTCTGATGGATCTAGGATCAAACCAGGGCGAACCGCTTTGAATCCAGCAACGGCTTATCAGGAACCCGGGAAGTAGATGGAGTGACATCCGAAGTCGGAGGGTCTAACACAGATTCCTTCACATAAGGGGACAACTCCGGAAATTCATCCCACAGGTTGTCTTTATCCGAAGCCGAATCCTCGTCCGCCTGCCACTCATCCCAGATGTCTAAAGCAGGAGCAGGGCGCTCATCTTCATCTGAGGAATGATCCGACAGTGGGCGAGACTCTTGACGTCCCATCTCCCTGTGCCACTTCGCCAGAGCTTTGCCTTTAACCGCGATAGAAGATCCGGAAACAGCACGTTTCGAAGCTTGAGGAGGTACAACCGCCCCATCAGACTCAGTCACCTGAAGCGATCTCCCTGGAAAGTGATTCAGACCTGCGGCTCAAAACTGTGGACAGCACCCTCTCCACGGAAGCAGACACAGCCGCGTTGATCGTGGCCTGACTATCAGAGGATTGAGTGGCCGAAGACTCCATTCCTGCCCCTATGGAAAGAAAAAAGGATGTCAAAATACCATAAGAGGTGAGAAAGACTGGAATAAAGGTGAGGGGAATGCGAAACCCAAAGTGCAAGGTGAGAACAACCTTGCCTGAGACAATCCCAACACAAGAGTGGAGGAGGCCACACCCACTATATTATAATAGTGAGAACAGAGCGCGCAACCTTTGCCAGGGGCGCAATATAAACCGTCAAGGCCACCGAAGGAGGAAGCCTTTTTTTTTTTTTTTTTTTTTTTCCTTCAAACAGAAATATGGCTCTCCGTAGGGGGCTCACCCCTAACCCTGAATCGCTGGGACTCAGCCCAGATGCACACAATCAAGGTAGACATACATATGAAAACTCACAAAGAGAAAACCGGCACCAGTATAATTATAAATTCTTACCCAAAGTATTAGACCCATAAATGGGGTGGTGCACCCAAGACTCAAATCAAACTATTAACCAAAACCCGAATAATGAGGAAAAAGAAGTACCTACATTAAACGAAAAGCGAGTCTTTAAAGAGGCACTCTACACAGGAGTATTGCAAAAATACAAAATCGTTTATTAGTAAAGCGACATATCATCTGCAAAATACAATACATATTGTATTTTGCCGATGATATGTCGCTTTACTAATAAACGATTTTGTATTTTTGCAATACTCCTGTGTAGAGTGCCTCTTTAAAGACTCGCTTTTCGTTTAATGTAGGTACTTCTTTTTCCTCATTATTCGGGTTTTGGTTAATACATATGAAAACTAGCAAAGTAATAAAGGTTTGAGAGATGACACTGGGGGCAATACATTTACTTTTAATAGGACTTTACTATAGGGATTAGTAATACTCAAGTATTACTATCCCTTTAAGCTCACTTTATAGGTGTTTTAGAAGTGACTGCAGTACTCCGGGTTGGGCAATCTCATGCCCTCCAGCTGTTGAGAACCACAATTCCCATCAGCCATTTAATGTTTTAAAATAATCCTGTTTCATTTTTAGCTGTTAGTGTTTCCTTCTACCCCTCTGGCACTCAGAGGGTTAAAGCAATCATGGTCATATTATATGAAAACACTGAAGAAACCTCACTTAAAGGGATAGTAATGTTTCATAATAAAAGCAGCTCTAATTAATCTTCATAGTATTTGGACTTAGGAGAGTGTTATTTCAGTACTGTCAGGGTTATAGTACAAGAGTAATTGAATGACAAAGTATCCCCCTCCCGCCCCTTTTACTGATGTAACACTGCTCAGCCAGATCAGAAGGGAGGTGCCCAGGTAGACTGCAGAGAGGGACAATCTTCAATTAAGGTAAGGGAAAAACCTGAAACACTTGTCAAGAGGGGCAGGGCTTTCATTGTTCTCATAGGAAGAATATTGTCCCCTGCTGTTATCTGTCTGGTGAATGGACTGCATTCCACATCTGAGAAGAGATGGCTTACACTAGGTAAAAGGGGCGGGAGGGGAAACTTTGCTTGTGGATATCTCATAAACCATAAAGGTTTGAGAGAGAAGACTTATATCGTTCTTCATATTTTTTAATGCCTACAAAATAAAATAAAGTATTACTATCCCTTTAACAGTATTCACATTGCCAAATACATGTTTATAGAGGATGTTAGAAGAAATGGGGCACTTTTTTGTGCAGAAAAATGAGGCTAGATGAGGTGTTTTTTTGTGTTCCTTTGTCCAGTGATGTAACTCACCGGTGAACTGTTCTGCTGGGTTGTAAAAAAAAAAAAAAAAAAAAAAAAAAAAAAAGCCATGACCGTTATTTTCTAAACTGTTACAATTTGGTACTGATCACTGCAAACTGATTTGTTTAAGAGTTGCAGACGGGCGATATGTTCAAAACGTCATCATAATAAAGAAAATATTTCAGATCATGAGCTGGTGGTAAAAGAAGGAAATATTTTCGGAAGTAAACCCGTCACATTTGAAAATGTGTCTAAAGAATTATAAATGATAAGAAGATTTTGATGAACGTTGCTCTTACAAATTCTGATGTTAAAAATGTCTTTGAAACGAAAATTTTTAAAGGAAACAAAGACATTTTTTTGTCTTTGAAACAACAAATTGCTTCTTACTCCTGCTATAACAGTACTTTAATTTCTCTTCTCCAAGCGTAGACCGTTTTTACTCTGTAGGGAAATAATGACGTTAGACAAAATGTGACATTGAAACAAATATTTTTTTTCTGAAAATACCTTCCAATATGACGGTGGATTAAACCGCACCCACTTTTAAGACGGCTTTTTCCCGTCGGAGATGGCGGAATTTGATGCAAAAAAAAAAAAAAAAAAAGACGGAAAAATGTCTGAGAACTGACAGGCCGTTGAGTAAGAACTTTTTTATTCTGATTACAGACAATTTCAGTTACCACCACTTTTTGAACATCTCGCCCAATGTCCTGTGTATTGATACATCTCCAGATTGCCACACTAACATGATATCCCTAGAATCAAGTGGTGATTTACATGTGTTTGTCTTCAACGTTTTCGCTTCTTCATTGATGGAAGCTTATCGTGGATCACCACTTAGGATGCGTACACAGACACGTGTACAGATCACTCATCGTGTTACTATTCTTAAATATGATTTTTAACCGTTTAAGTGCCTGAGAGGTATCCAACACAATGCAGTGGATACCTCTCTGGCATTCAAAGGTTTAAAAGATCTTGTGGAAAGAAAAAATATAGGACTTTTTTCTGTTAAGTATAAAAACGGTACTGCTACTTCTGGCAATTGCTTTATTCAACCTTATTACAGCTCAAACTGTCACGAAGTCTTGGAAATGTTACTTTCAAGTTATATAGAGAACTGAAGCCATTAGCTCACCTCTCCCATAGAATTCAACTGAATAACTGTCTGTACAAGTGCTGAGCAGACTGGAAACAGATGTTGCTGTCTCTAACCATTCCATATAGAAATATAATAACCCCCCCACACACACACACACACACACACACACACACACACACACACACCCACACCCACACCCACACCCACACCACACACACACACACCACACACACACACACCCACCCTTGGTGTAAAGGTCTGTAGAAATGTGAAATTCACATTAGTGCTAATTACGAGGCTTGTTGTATTGTTTCTCAGGTGACAGAATGTCATCATTATCCCATGTCTTTCGTATAATTTTTTTAGATTATTTATTAAATTACGACCTGTTCTGTATCTGTATTTTAGTAGTTCGGCTGTGATGATGATCCAGACAGGACCCCCATCTGTCACCCTTATCCTTCCATAAACTCGGCGATTAAGAGAGACAGAAGGTTGTTTTGGCCTTTTTTATTATAAAGTAGTTTTTCTTTATTAACCGTTTTGTCCAATTCGCTAAAGATTTTACACCTTTAATAATGTGCATGTTCGTAGATTTCTGCTTGAATCTTGGCTATTTTAGTTAACCCTTTGAGTGCCAGAGGGGTACTCAATGCATTTGCATTGCATACCCCTCTGGCACTCAAATGGTTAATCCATATTAATCAAGTTTGAAAAGTATGGACAGCCCTGTAGGAAAGGAAAAGCCGACTGTATTGTAGTGTATTGAGAGATGCCAGGTCTCCCACTATGTAAGAATCTCATATTTACTCCCCTGGAAGGTTATAACTCACTAAGGGCTGGATTCTGTTATAGGTGCTGATTTTACCTCTGCTTTTATCTCCAATTTTCCCCATAGACTTCAATAGGAAAATGTTTGAAAAGAAATGGGTGTTAACATTTAGCACTTTCAATAGAATCTAACCCTAAATCTGAGTGCAGAGGCGTATGCAACGTATTGCTCTGTAATGCATGGCATACCCCTCTCACACTCAAAGGATAAAGTTAGTTTTTATACCATGCAGGTTAGGTACCAAAGTTTGGTGGGAGACGGTGGAAGTGGTAGTCACGAAAATCTGGAGAGCCAAAGGTTGGCCACTCTTGATTAGGCCTACCATCCGTAATCTGGAAAAGTGCTAGGGGAGGTGGGTAATGCGTTGCTGAGCAGTATCAGTGAGTGAGGAGGTAATGTAGGGATAAGACAGGGAGAAGTGTCAAAATGTATAATTTGAAAAAACCTGATGAGTAAAATGAGGGTACTTCCACTGCTGAGATGTTTATCCAAAAGTTATTGCAGTTCAAACCTTCTTTTTTTTTTTTTTTTTTTTTTTTTTTTTTTTTTTTTTTTTTTTTAAAGTTCTGTACATCCATGGACTGAAATGTTTTTGTGGTGCTTCTTCTACAGCAGCATAATGTCTGCCTTTTAGCAATGTGTATTTACTTATTAACATAGTAGATAAGGCTGAAAAAAGACATGCGTCCATCAAGTCCAGCCCATGCCAAAAACACCCCTGTTGATCCAGAGGATGGCAAAAAAGCCCTCTGGAGCCATTTCCAATGAAGCCCCAAGTGTGTGTGTGTGGGGGGGGGGGGAGGGGGGATTTTTCCTTCCTGACTCCAATTGGTACTCAAATAGTTCCCCGGATCAATATCCTATTTGCTTTGAAGCCATCTGTCATAAGTGTCATTATTGTTCTGTGCTAGATAGGCATCCATTGTTTTTTTTGAATGGAGTTGCATTATCTGCAAGCACAAAATGCAGAGGCAAAGAATTCCATAGCCTTACCGCCCTTACTGTAAAGAATACCTGCCTTTGTTTTAGTCGAAAGGTCCTTTCCTCTAGTCTTAATGGGTGACCTCTTGTTCTTAGCTCAGCTCTTTGCATAAATAATTCATTGGATAGTTCTTTGTATTGACATTGAATGTATTTGTAAATGGTAATCATATTACACCTTAGACGTCTCTTCCCTAATGTAAACAAACCCAGTTTGGCTAGTCTCTCTTTGTAATTCAGATCCTCCAATCCCTTTATCATTTTTGTTGCCTGCCTCCGCACCTTTTCCAGTTCAGTAATGTCTTTTTTTAGAACAGGTGCCCAAAACTGTACTCCATATTCTAGATGAGGCCTAACCAAGGATTTATCCAGAGGTAGGATAATATTAGCATCCCTTGCTTCTACACCTCTTTTTATACAGGCTAGTACTCTATTTGCTCTTGCAGCAGCTGAGTAACTCTGCACACTGCTGTGAAGTCTATTGTCTATCAGTACTCCTAAGTCTTTCTCTCATGAGGATTTCCCAAGTTGTTTGTAAAGTCATATCTCAAGGTTTGCTGACAGGTTTCCATCTCATTTCCAACAGATTTGGCTACTGGGTTATGGTCCAAAGTCAGCTCAGCCAGAGTTTCCAGTTTGACAGATTGCTGATGGTTCTTAAGCAGCAAGATGTCCAGTACATCAGGATTGTGTCCTGCTGTGGCTGGATAGTGGGTTGGGTCAAATGGTCCGGCTATCACAAAGTCACTTTTCCTTGAGTGTGCAAGCAAGGCACGTCCCTTGAGGTTGGGTGTCCTGGAGTTCCAACACTGATGCTTGGCATTTAGGTCTCCTCCAATAATGGTTGGAATAGTAGAGTCCAGCAAGGCATCTATGTCTCCCAGATGTAGCTTTGCTTTAGGAGGGGAGTATGCAGCTATCAGTCTCAAAGGTCCAGCTGTAGTTTTGACCTGTACTCCTGTAGCTTCAATGTTCCTAAGAGGTGGTAGCTCAATCTCATGATGGTTGAACCGCATGTTAACAATTACAGCGGTCCCGCCTCCACATCCTGCAGTTCGGTCTGTACGGTATACCATATGGTTTGCTAGGCTCAGCTTGTGGCTTCTTTGGAGGTGGGTCTCTTGTCAGCAGGGCTGCCCCTAGATTCTGTGCCTTCATCAGTTGAAGGAGTTCATCTGTCGTCTTTTTGATGCCGTTTGCATTCCACATCAAGATGACACAGGGATATTTAGATGTCGCTGCCATGTTGGTTGGTTTGGGGGCCCTGGAGCAGAGTTGGGATGATCCCATCTAAAGCTGTCACAACAGGGTGGATACCCAGTTCACCTACTACGCTTGCAATCTTAATTATGATCTCCTGCCAGCAGATAGCACTTGCTCAATTTGAGAGCGGCTTGTTTGCTTCCTGTAGAGGGTGTAAGAGTGGCTGCCTTAGAACCTCTTCATATGTCAATCGTTCTGTGCCTCTCGTCTCATGTGTCCTTCCTGTGTCTTGCTTCCTGATTCGGTTGTCACCGTTGCTACTTTGCGCACTCTTGGCCTGTGGTGACTCCTGGCTGTAGTTGTCTTTGTTGGCGATTTTTTGACTGGATGCTTTGACTTCTTTTGCTGGTCGTCTCTCTTCGCTTTCGCTAGATATGGGCACCCACGGCAGCTGCAGGGGGTTGTGCCTTTACAGTTAGCACAGGTCACTAGATCTTTACTTTTGTCACGAGGGCATTCTTTAGCACTGTGGCTCTCCCCACAGCATACACAGCGTGGCTTTTGGTGACAGAGGATGCGTGTCCAAGACATTGACAATTGTAGCACATGGTTGGTCCTCTTTTGCCCCTTGGTGCCTCTGTTGTGACCACACAGCTACATAATCTGGTGACCATCGAGAGATCTGCTGGTCGCCCATCTGGGGTTGCTGCTAGTGTGCCAAAGAATGGTGGAAATTTTTTGTTTTTGTCCACTGGAGATGCTAGCTGCACAATGCTCTTCACAGTCAACCCATACTCTGCCAGTTCTTGTGATATTTCAGTCACAGAGGCATTGACCGGCAATCCCCGTATGACAAACCGATGTGGACTTAATCTTGTCAAAGGGAATGTATAGTATTCCATCTTCTGCTTTGTCAAGGAGTCTGTCACACTCCGGTACTCCTTCACCGTTGAAAGTATGATCTTTGCATGGTGAAGGTGCGGTTTGATAAGAGGCTGACATGCAAAGGTCAGTAAGAGTGTCCATGAGGTCTTTGTGTGTCTTGAGATTTTTTACAATTACTGGCGGGATTCGGGTCCGCCTTTTTGGCTGCTCAATCTGCTCGCTGTCACGGCTTGTTCCAGGGCATACATCTAAATCTTGTAGTGGTGTGTAACTATTTTTTATTGCAATGCCTTTCGCTCCCACGTGTTTTGCAACTTTAATCTTTGTTGGGGAAGTTGGTGGAGTAGAGCTGCTGGAGTTCTTTCGCCCCCACACTTACTTTGGACAAGGGAGAACTCCATCTCCTCAGTGGTATCTTCCAGCGCAGAGTTCAGCATTTCTGCCATCCTGAGAAGATAAAAACGAAAAGTGAAAATTGCCCTAAGATGGGCACTTATGTACAAAGGCTCTTTTTGAGACTAAAGAGTCAGTGGGGAAAAAGGCTCAACGAGCACAGATTCCACCTGCCCTTCAGTCTAATTGTTCAGTTTGCTCTAGAAGGTCATTTTCAGTACTCCAATTTGGTTTGCAATTGCTCTTAAAAGAGCATTTGTGAATAAAGCCCTAGGGGGGTGACCAACGTCTTCCTTCTTGATTCAAAGAGATGTTCAGCAGCAATCTGTAGAAAATGCTGCCTAAGACCTCATCTGTCCGTGCCAGGATCGTTACGCGTTGCCACGTGGAATCCTTTTCGAATGTATGTTGATGTCGAATCAGGAACGCAAATAGTCTCCTCGTGTAGCAGTGTAGCTGTCCAATCTATCTATCGTTGTGTAGAGGGGAATAAAGTAGGTATTTAAACCTTCCCTAATTACAGCTATTACCTGAATATAGAGGACAGGGAACTACCAGCTAAGAGGGGAGGAACCCATCACTCCCAAATTCATACAGAAATGTAGTATACAGTTTCCTGGGAGCTTAAAATACCATTTTCAATAGTCTGCACATCTTTTTATTTACTCTGTATACATAGCCAAGATATAGTTCTTGCATTTCTCCTGACTACGCACATATATAATTATTTTAATACTACTGAAAATGCACCCCTGTATATTAAATCCTAAAGTGATCAACTGCAGTGGAATCAGGCCATAATTTAAGCCTTTGAATGTCAAAGGGGGTTTCCAGCGCAGGCCTGTAAACTTCTAGTCTGTGACAGTAGCCGAGCTAAGAGAAAACGTGCTGTTCTGTGTTTAACCCTGAGAGGGCTGGTCATTTTTCATTTCTCATCGGTAAAGTTTTTCACCTCTTTCTGGTAGTGAATATCATAGATCTTCTTCCATCCCTGAAACATAAAGAATATTCACAGAGTTGCCCCTGACACTAAAGGCCATATGCACAAACCAAAAGACGATGCAAATAAAAAAATCCCCCCCCCCCCTTGATTTAAATTGGGCTTTAATCCATTGCTTCGCAATGTTTTGGCGATCTCGCTAACATTTTAGTGCTTAAAAAGCCCACTAACTGAATGGGAAGTTTTGATTCCTTTGGTGCAGTAGTTATTTCCCACAACCTCCATGTTTGCATCTATACAATTACTCCGTTCTCTCATTCATTCGTTCTCTGCCTCTGCTCCCATCCCACTACCCAGCATCCTCCAGTGACGGAGGCTTTCTTTCTCTAAGCTGGAGCGATCTCATTGGCAGAGATTGACATCTAGCCAATGAGATCGCTCCAGCTTAGAGACAGACATCCTCTGTCATCGGAGGATGCTGGGTAGTGGGGCGGGAGCAGCCTCTGTGCGGCAAGCAGAAGTAAGCTGCTGGGCAACTTTTAAACTTGAATTTTTGCGTAGATTACAGGGTTTTTTCAAAAATGACTAACATATTAAACTTTTTCGCTAAATGCTCTATCTAATGAGCAATTAGATATCTATATGTGATAGATCCACTTTAAGCTCTAACCACACCACAGATCTAAAGGCTTCTGGGTACGTTAACAGGTTGTCATTTCGCAGTGTTGCAGTGGTAAAGGTTCACTTGGTCAAAAGGACAATTTTGTGTTTTGGTTCTTTTTTGGGGGGGGGTTTCTTCCAGCTTTGACTCTGAAGTTTAACCCTTTTGAGAGCCAGAGGGGTACACAACGCATTTCGAAACTCAGAGTTAAAGCTGATTTCATATAAACACCTTGGATGTTACAGATTTTTCCAACATGATGCAGAGCTTTTCCAAGGGATTACAATTTCTTTCATGTGTCGGACTTCAACAGGCCGGTTGTAGTGGAATTCTGGCATTGCTATGTACCAGGTGTGGGCATCGCGAAGCCCTCCAGGTTTTCTGAAATACGTCTCATCATCCTTTGGTAGGGGATGATGGGGGAGGGCCTTGGGTTGCGCATTCCTGCTCTGCGCGCGCACAGGACTACCTTAGAGGGAATTTTAGTTGCTAATCGTTGTTTAGCTAACAATTTACTGAGAGAGTAGAAGACATGTTTAGAAATATAATCTTCATTCCTCATCCCCACAAAAGCTACAGTACATAACATAGCTCCAGAATGGGGTGGGTCAGTGCCCTCTTTTACTCAACCAGTTTAAGAACCAGAAAAGTATGTTATGGTTTGGTTATTTTCTTTTACAGTTTGATTTTATTTTTCTAAAGAAGGGGTAATAGATCCAGCTGTTGGCACCTACAATTCGCATCATTCCCACCCAGCGGTTGTTTGTTTTTGTGCAGATGTTAATCAAGTATCTGTGCAGCTGCCAGGCTGGCACCATTCACATAGAAATTATTTTTTAAAATGTCAAAAAAAAAAAAAAAAAATATATATAATTTTTTTTTTTTTTTTTTTTTTTTTACAGCAAACATATGTTTATTTGTAATTATGTCATTTATTTGCAAGATAATATATTAAAATGAGCGTGAACCTCCCTTTAACATCACATAAGATACAAGGGCATATATGCAAAGTCAGATTGCTTTTTCTCTTATATGTTTGACCTTAACAGTGAGCTTCCTGGATCTGTTTTCACAGTTTTGTATCACAGCCCACGAAAGCAGTGATTGTGATATTATAATATAATAATAATTAAAAAAAAAATTTAAAACGATAGTGATACAATGTAGAAGAGCCTACCTCAGGATTAATTCGTATTGGCTGTAAGGAGTTTCTACCCAGATTAAGTTAATTGGAACTTTATTATGAGGAGGTGTGAGTTTTCCTTTAATTTCGGTCGGAGTAACCCTTTGAGTGCCAGAGCAGTATGCAGTGATTTGATCTGCAATGTTTTACTTATTTCTCTAATATTTTTGATGTCAAGTTTTTGTTTCTTTTTTATTCCCTAACAAAGTATATTATAATAAGCATTCTGTTATACAAATCGCTATACTAGCAAACACAGCTTGGGGGTTATGCTCTAAGACTGTGTTTCTCAACTCCTGTCCTCAGGACCCACTAACAGGCCAGGATTTGATGATTTCCTTGTTAGAGCACAGGTGAGTTAATCAATGTGAATGAGCCTCTGATCACATGATTTCCTTGTTAGAGCACAGGTGAGTTAATCAATGTGAATGAGCCTCTGATCACATGATTTCCTTGTTAGTACACAGGTGAGTTAATCAGTGTGAATGAGCCACTGATCACATGATTTCCTTGTTAGTACACAGGTGAGTTAATCAGTGTGAATGAGCCTCTGATCACATGATTTCCTTGTTAGTACACAGGTGAGTTAATCAGTGTGAATGAGCCACTGATCACATGATTTCCTTGTTAGTACACAGGTGAGTTAATCAGTGTGAATTAGCCTCTGATCACCACACCTCTGCTCTAGCAGGGAAATCCCTAAGTCCTGGCCTGTTAGTGGGTCCTGAGGACAGGAGTTGAGAAGCAGTACAATATCAGTGTGATATCACTTTTTTTTTTTTTTTTTTTTTTTTTTATCACTTTTCCAGCTGTGTTATTCTATGGAGCCCCTGCACTAAGATCTCTCCCACTCCAGAAATCTTAGTACACTGTCTCCATAGAATAACATAGGAACTGGAGAAGGGATATCACTGGAGAAGTCCTCTCCGCTTTATCACACCTTAGTGGATCTCCCCCATTGTGTACTTACTGTATAATGTGTCTGAGGCTGGATCCAACACTATTTTGTTATGTTTTGTATTAAACATGCTGTATGGTTTGTTTGTTTTTTCATGCCCACCCTGTTGGCTTTTTCTCACCCAGTAACACTTGTAAACGGCTGTGTGATCGAACGGTTGACTTAAAGTCTAAAGCAGTCATGGGCTGCAGTGAGAAGAGGAGATAATTTCTATTTCCATCATCACACTCGCTCCCTCTGCACCCCAAAGGCTTATGTCTTTTATTTTATCTAGAGGCATACTTCCCTTTGCAGCCATAATTCTGTCTTTTAACCTCATCAGATGCTAGCGAAGTCTTCGTTGTATTGCAAAGCAATGTGTTTTAGTTCTCACTAGCACCCAAGGGGTAAATCTGCTTTTGAGACCCTACTTGAAATTTTAAAGGAACACGCACGCCTAAAAATGGTTTTGCAGTATATGTGTTACAGCTAGCAACTGTAAAATGTAGGTTTTATTTTAAAGGGATAGTAATGTTTCATAATAAAAGCAGTTACAATTAATCTTCATAGTATTTGGGCCTTGGAGAGTGTTATTTCAATTCTGTCAGAGTTGTAGTTCAAGAGTAATTGAATGACAAAGTGTCCCCCTCCCGCCCCTTTTACAGATGTAATACTGCTCAGCCAGATCAGAAGGGAGGTGCCCAGGTGGACTGCAGGGAGGGACAATCTTCAATTAAGATAAGGGAAAAACCTGAAAAACTTGTCAAGGGGGCAGGGCTTTCATTGTTCTCATAGGAAGAAGATTGTCCCCTTCTGTTTTCTGTCTGGTCTATGGACTGCATTCAACATCTGAGGGGAGGCGGCTTACACTAGGTAAAAGGGGCGGGAGGTGGATACTTTATCATTCAATTACTCTTGAACTACAACTCTGACAGTACTGAAATAACACTCTCCATGGCCCAAATACTATGAAGATTAATTGGAGCTGCTTTTATTGTGAAACATTACTATTACTTTAAATTCTTAAATTCTACTGCTTAACCCCTTAAGGACAAGTGGTCCCGGGAAGTTACCTTCCCTTAACCCTTTGAGTGCCAAATGGGAACACAACACATTGCTTTGTTGCAATGCGTTGTCACTCTCTGGCACTCAAAGGGTTAAAGAAGGTGTAGTTAACTGTTTCAGGACGGGTATATATATATATATATATATATATATATATATATATATATATATATATTATATATAATGTGTGTATGTATGTGTATATATATGTATGTATATAATTTTAACCCTTTGAGTGCCAGAGGGGTATACAATGCATTGCGAAGTGTTAAACCAAGTTGTACATAGGCACAAAAGAGAAGTGGAGAAATACTGGTTCAAACCATTTGGGTACTGTAATGAAACAAAATAATTAAAAAAAAAAAAAAAAAAAATGTAGTGTAAATGGGGCTTTTAACCCCTTGAATGCTGGAGAGAACTCCTGTGTATTGCTCTGCACTGTGTTAGGATTGAAGCAGATTAAGGCCCCTTTTAAATCCGTGGGGATTTTTACTTTTAGTTGAGTATCACACAACATTACGTCTGTACGTATAACCCGGCATTTCCACTGGCTTCGTACTGCAAAGCTGCCTCCACTATTAACTCTTATTGCATCTGAATGTGTTGCACAGCACTCTGGTGCTCTATGTTGGTGCAACATATTGCATTTCAGTGAGTTGCACACACCTTTTGGCGTTCAAAGTGTTAAACTCTAGAGTTTATTTATCTTCCATCAAACATTAAGGCATCTATGGCGGTTTTCTTCAGAAATGTCTCCATAGAAAAAAATCTATTAAACAGCTGATAACAAATGACTGGAGGTTTTTTATTTTTGAATATTCCTGATATGTGTTCATTGCTGTTTGTATATTTGTCAGCTGGTTTCTACTCAGTCAGTGACGTTCTATGTGCCAAGGAACCACACCATTTCCAAGCCGGTTTCTGGCTGGCTTTTCCTCACTGGGGGCATGAGCTTATGGGATACGTTAGGTACACAAGTAAGCTGAATTCATAGCGTATTTCCTGGTCCAGGTGAATTATACCTGTGGAATACCTGGGTCTTAATATATCAGGAAAGCTTACCTAGGTATAGGTCTTTTATACAGCAAGGCAGGATAAATTGTAGCAACACTGGATTTACAAACACCAAAAATGATAATTCAATCAATGTTTTGGGGTTTATTAACACCCCGACTCAGAAAAACAATAGCGACAGAAGGGGCGGTAATAACTCAAACATCAATTGAATTAAATACTTTGGTATTTGTAAATCCAGTGTTACTGCAGTGTATTATGTATTACTTGTGATTTAAAGTGGAATCGGAGACCACATTTATTATGTGTACCTGTTATATATTTTATGAGGTGTGCTCATTTTGTATCTTTCATACTGCAGTCGGGTATATCTGTTTACTGTTTGTCCCCTGAATTTCAACTCTCATGTAGTATATTTTACTATCCTGGGAATGGATGGAAATCGGCTCATAGAGATGCCCTGCTCATGATTTTAAAGGGTCAAGAAAAATGTAATCAAAGATTAAATGAAAGGAAAAAACTAAATGGCTACAACTGATGGCTGTATTAGATGACACCTGCCTAGGAAATTTCATCTGCTAAATTAAAATCCGCTTATCCCAAGATGATAGTTCCCCTTTAGTACTGAGGACAGAAAAAGAAGTGTGTTCGTTAAAAATTATCTGAAAGTTACTTATGAGAGATCGCGGCATATGGCACACTTGCTTGATAAACATCGGACATAGACTTTCAAAGCGCCGAGCAGCTTTGCCATAAAATATCACAACACTGAACATTATTCAGCTGGAGAAAGGAGACATTTATCACATGAGTATCCAAAATGAGTTCCAACAAGCATTTAAAAAGTGGAAAAATATTAAAGGCATAGTGATTCTTAATAATGAAAGTAATACATCTTGAAGGGGGTTTATCTTGCGCACTAAAGCTCACACTGTTTATTATTAAAAACTCACACTGTTTTTAATTAAAATTTACTGTAACTCGTATTAGCATTTTGTTTAGTTCCGAACCTCCATGGCCCGTAATGTTGCACTGACACACTAGCTACCGCGTCTTAGAGGTTCACTGTCAGCTGAGCCTAGCTGTCCGTACGCTGCTGCAGCAACACAAGAAAATTGCAGGCCATGGAGGAACTGCAACAAACAAACGCAAGTTGGAGGTGTAATAACATTTAAATAAAACATCTCTCAGCCGTGGAAGTTCCTTTTTGTTTTAATCCGAAAGCTAAACCCTATATTATTATAAAATTTCCATGTTAACCCTTTGAATGCCAGAGGGGTACACTATGTGTTGCGTAACCCTCTGGCATTCAAAGAGTTAACATGGAATAAATGTATAGTGCAGGGTTTATCTTGTTTTCTAAGGGTTAAAGGGGAACTATCACCCCTATACAAGTTTTACCTCATTGTCATCCTCGTATAGCGGTAACCTTTCATTGTTTTTTTTGTTATAGAAAGCATTCTTTGGCACGCCGTTCGGGGAGTCTGTAAGCGAAAGAAGGAAAAAAAAATGCTCCGTGGTCTTTAACTGACTGCGCCGTGTCCGTACTTCTGGAGAGACTGTATTTACAGCTCTGCACTGCGGCCTGTCAATCTCCTCCTGTTCCCTCCCCAAGTATTATCTCTTTCCAGCCTCCTCCGATGAATGAGGATTTGTACATGTCAGCTGGTTGGTCGAGACAATACTTGGGGAGATTGACAGGCCGCAGTTCAGAGCTGAAACCGCAGTCTTTTTGGTAGTAAGGCACAGGCTCATTTTTAAAAATGTAAATTTCGGCAAAGCATGTATTTTATAACAAAAAAAATATATATATTAACTGTTACCGCCATATGAGGATGACAATGAGGTAAACTTGTATAGGGGTGATGGTTCCCCTTCAAGCTTTACTATTGCTTAAATAGTAAACCTGAAACCACTACACTAAATACAGGATATTTAACACCTCAACAAAGCAGGAGATACTTGTACATAATGGGTGGATGTCCGTAAAGGACCCATGACGTACATGTACGTCATCGATTTCAGGACTCCTCCCCGTGCGGCTGCACGCTGTCCGGGGAGCCCTGAATCGGATTTAAAAAAAAAAAAAATGCTCCGTGGTCCTTAAAGCGGAACTACCACCGCTGAACAACTTGAGCTTAAAATCCCCATCTGGCAACTAGCTGCTTAGTAGCGCTAGTTGCCAGAATTATTACCTTGTTAAAGAGGATTATCAGTTCTTGTCAGACTGACAGGCAGGACAGAATGCAGACATCTTCCCATAGTGACGCCTGCACTGTCAATCCCTTCCAGACCCGAACGGCTCCTAGCAGCGCCTCCTAGAGCCGTCTGGGACTGACAGAGCAGGAGAGCAGACGTCACAATGGAAAGATGTCTGCACTCCTCCTACCTGTCAGCATGGGAACAATGGAGAATTCTATTTGACAAGGTAATAATTCTGCCGACTAGCGCTGCTGAGCAGCTAGTCGCTAGATGGGGAATCATTTAAGCTCAAGTTGTTTAGCAGTGGTAGTTCCGCTTTAAGTGCTAGTCATGTGCATGCGGTTAAAGGCACAAAAGCATCAGGTTTGTAGCTGTCCAAGCTCGCCCAATACCTTGGAATATTCTTCTGCCTCTATAAGGAATCCCTGTTCGTTCTATGTATCCTTTGTAAACACAGGTAATCACAGAAATATGCCAATGTAAAACTCTCCCCCCCCCCCCCCCCCCAACGGCTAATTTAACAAATATTCGGGGTGGGGAAAGGTCATTTAAGTACCCTTAGATTCTGGAATACTGTCGACTTTGAAAATGGACACATTTAAAATGCAAAATGTCTGTCTTAATTTCGTAACCCTTTGAGTGCTTGAAGGAAACTCGCCACACTGCTTTGCAATGCATTACAATCCTTTTGGCACTCAGTCGGTCTGATTTCTCTCTTCTTCAGAGCTTTTTCTTCTTTTGTTTGTATTTTATTTCAAATATGTTTAGTTACGATTAAAGATATATGAATATATATATATATAAAGCTTTCTGAGAGATAATTTACTAGATATCTATATTTTCAGCTGGCTGATATACAGAAAAAAAAGTATTTTTTTATTTTTAACAGTTTTAAACTAGTTTGTAGTTTTGAAAATTAAAAAAACAAGCATTGGTACTATAAAACCGTAAAGGCCACCCTGTGCGCTTAACTGTGTTTGTGTGTTTTATTCTGTTTTTTTGTACATCTTTTGTTTTAATTGTTTGATTAAATCCTTGGTTAATCAAATTTTACAAATGTCTTTAAAATTATTTAAATGGATTTACATCCCTTAGAAATGTGCACCTTTACACTTCCAGACTTTTCTCCTATTACCTGTTTAGAATGAGTGGTTAGCAGTCATTTTAACCCCTTAAAGCTCCACAGGGGTATCCAAAGCATTGCAAAGCTTTAGGGCTTCTCTCTGGCCCTCAAAGGATTAAAGCGGGGGCGTCCAAGTTTTTTTCCAGTCGTGGGCAACGTAATCAGGAATCCATAAATGTGCATTGTTTTCTTCATAACAGTGGCGAATTATAGCCTGCTAACTATTCAAATATATGGATTTATTTATGTTTTGATCAGGTCAATGTCGATACTGATATTTAACAGATGTCTGTTCTTGTACTGTACGGTACTGACAGGCGGTATCCATTTGAAAGGTCGCATACATACGTTGTGTCTCCACACTACGCATTGACAATGTCACCGTGGTTAAAGGGATAGTAATACTTCATTTTAACTTTATTTTATTTTGTAGGCATTAAAAAAACATGAAGAATGATATAAGTGTTATCTCTCAAACCTTTATGGTTTAAGAGATATTCACAAACAAAGTATCCCCCCCCCTCTTCAACCAGATCAGAAGGGAGGTGCCCAGGTAGACTGCAGAGAGGGACAATCTTCAATTAAGATAAGGGAAAAACCTGAAAAGCTTGTCAAGGGGGGCAGGGCTTTCATTGTTCTCATAGGAAGAAGATTGTCCCCTTCTGTTATCTGTCTGGTCTATGGACTGGATTCCACATCAGAGAAGAGATGTCTTACACTAGGTAAAAGGGGCGGGGAGTGGAACTTTGCTTGTGAATATCTCATAAACCATAAAGGTTTGAGAGATAAGACTTGTATCATTCTTCATGTTTTTTTAATGCCTACAAAATAAAATTAAGTTAAAACGAAGTATTACTATCCCTTTAAAATGGTGACATGACAATCTAACAGTGCATGAAAGTGCGAGATCGTCATGTCGCTTCCTGAAACGCCGCTGTGACTGCAGCATGTGTTCCGTATTGGATTATAGAATCTTCCATACACCAGCCCTTAGATCCAGGATTCTCAGTTCAGCCTACTTGAAATAATAAAGAACATGGTTTTCTCTCTCCTTCATTCAGCACGCGTTGAGGTTCATTCAGTTGTTAAATGGTTAATTCTTTCATAGACAGTGCATGTCTCTGAAAGAATTAACCATTTCACAACCTCAGTGTGTGCTGAATGAAGAAGAGAGAAAACCATGTTCTTCATTGCATCAAATAGGCTGAACCGAGAATCCTGGGTCTACGAGCTGGTGTACGTAAGTAAGTTACTATAATTAACACATGCTGCAGTCACAGCCGTTTCAGGAAACATGACTATTTCGCTCTTTCATTCACTGCGAGATTGTCATGTCTCCATTTTAACCAAGGCGACATTGTCAATGCTTTGTGTGGAAACACAGTGTATTGTGTGTGACATTTTAAAAGTAAACCCTAGGCAGGCACAGGCTTAGATCTTACTAGTTCATGTGTGCTTGTTAAATGGGTATAGAAGAAAAAAAAAAAAAAAAAAATTAAATCTCAGGCGGGCCGCGCACTGCAGTCAGGTGGGACGCATTTGCCCCACTGCCACGTTGGATGACCATGTATAAAAGTTTCACATGTGCTTAAAAATAATTATTTTAGGGTAAACTTCAAGGAACACAACACCTAATAACACACACTCACTCATTTTCCTTAACCTCTTAAGGTCCACATGATCTGTGTGGGTGGGTGGCTCTAGAGGACCACAGCACTTTTTTTCTTTCACCATTGCATTCTGGGATTGCAGAGAGTGGCATGCAGTCACACTGCAATCCCAGAATTCCATGACGTGCCAGGACCATCACCGGTCCTTAAAGGGGAACTATCACCCCAAATAAAGTACCCACTCCATAATTAGACATCTTTGCTTACAGACATCTGCACGCCTGCGCTGTCAGTCCCAGTCTCCTCTCGGAGCCGTTGCTCGGTACCTTTAGGTACCAGAAGGACTGACTGTGCAGATGTGTTTAACGTGCTGTCGCCTGGCCAGCCGTTTTGGCACAAGTAGGATTTCTGAGGGACGTGGTAATTATTCTGGATAACACGATTGTTAAGCTTATCTCTTGATGGTTAATTATGGGTGAGGGGGGGACTTTATTTGGGGTGATAGTTTAACACCTGGACAGCAGTGACTGTCCTGGCACATAATTGGCCATTATGGGGTTAATCTGGGCAGAAAATCCTTATAACTGCTATGAATTCCTTACATCTGGTTTGCTCCTCCGAAATACATGTGGTACAACAATCCCAGGACGCCCAGGCTCACTAACATTTAGCCTCCGGCGCCTAAGATTAGGAAACTATTTAAATAAATTTATTGCACACGCACCTCTTCACCAGCTCCTTCCACCATCCCTGTACTAGATAGTGATGTTTGTTGAGGCTGATATGGGCCTTTCTACTGAACTCCTAGAGGCAGATGTACGAAGAACCAGGCCAATGCGGAAGCGACCAACTGCAATATGGGGAGAAAAAAAAAGAAAAGTGCGCTGATTTTAAACAAAGCTTTGAACCACCTTGCATGTGGGATACCTGTCTATCATTCAAAGGGTTAAACTATCCATTCACAACACTGGGAATTTAGGAAACTTTATTTGCTGGTTTGTTGGGAATGACTCCAATTCTTTTTAGAGCATCTGATTCCTACTGACAGGAGGACTTCAGGTGGGAAGAACCCGAGGTCTGGGAGTCTTACGGTCAAGGATCATGTCTGCTTCCATAGACCTGAAAACCAGAACCAGTTAAAGATTTAGTTCTGAGAACCGGTCCACACACACACACCTGATTAATGCTTTGAGCTCCAGATGTATCCAACATCTTTTGTTATAATGCATTGGATAACTTTTTGGCACTCAAAGGAATAAAAGTGGACATTAACCCTTTGAGTGTCAGAGAGCTACGCAATGCATTGCATACTCCTCTGGCACTCAAAGGTTTAAGATTTTATGCCCAGATTAACACCTTAAGGACTATGTACATCATGGAATTCAAGTGTCCCCATGTGGCTGCACGCTGTTTCGGGACCTCGGATTCCAATTCCACAAAAAAAAAAAAAAAAAAAATTCCCAGTGGTATTTAAGTTACAGACATGTGACTGGTCCTTAAGGGGTTAAGGTAAGAAGTTTTTTGTTTTTTTTTTTTCTCTTTCTTTCTCTCTCCTTTTTGAGATGTTTGGGTTTCTTTAACGGCCAGAATGGTGCTCAATGCAATAAGATGTCAGAATATGCTCTGCTTTGCAAAACTCAGACCAAGGGACAATCTTCTTACTGTGATCATAAGGAAAACCCTGCCCCCTGACAGGTTTTTCCTTATGCTCATTGCAGATATTCATTCTCTCTCTCTCTCATTCATTCATTCTCTCTCTCTCTCTCTCTCTCTCTCTCTCTCTCTCTCTCTCTCTCTCTCTCTCTCTCTCTCTCTTTCTCTCTTTCTCTCTTTCTCTCTTTCTCTCTTTCTCTCTTTCTCTCTTTCTCTCTTTCTTTCTTTCTTTCTTATATCCATCTGGACAGTCTTGCTGCTCTGAGGTGAGCAGTGTTACATCAGTAAAAGTGGTGGAAGGGGGATACTTTATCATTCAGTTACTCTGGAACTACACATCGTAGAGAATGATTATAACGCTCTACATGGCCCCAAAAACGTAGCAGGAAGGATACATTAAGATTGTCAAGTATGTCCTGGGGGTATAGAGATTATTACCCAATCTAATGGTACGCCTCTTATCTACCTCGGAAGGATGAAAGGCTGAGTCAATCCTGCTGAGGTTTAGAACCTGTGACCTTGCGGTTTGAACAGATTCTACAGCTGGTGCATTAACCAACGGAGCCATCTCACCAGCTATAATAATAATAATCGGCTGCATTTGTTTTGAAACATTACTATCCCTTTAATAATAAACTGTATATCTGTATTTTGGCTAAAAATCACTTCCAAAAGTAAATAACATTTTTAGAAAGAAATTAACTGATACACCAGCCAGATTGCGGTGGGAGTCACCGACCAGGACCACCTGGAAAATGAGGTGTCAACTTGCTATTAATGTCTTAGTGTAAACTGGCCCTTTAAGGACTAGAGGGAGGGGTTAACTTATTGCAGAGCAAGGATGTTGTTAACCCCTTAAGGACCAGCGGGTCGCACAACACATTGAGAAGCGATATGTTGCACATCTCTCTGGTCCTCAAGGGGTTGAAAGAAACCTGATGCCAACATTCACATCTTTTATATGAAAGAGGCCAGATTATGTGTAAATGGTTCCCTCTTACGGACACGTGCATGATGACCGAGGAGCAATTCTCAGCACTATAGGGGGAAAATAAAAATCAAAATTCCGATTGATTTAAATTATTATTTTAACATATTAAATGCTAGAGATGTCTCCAATGCATCTCTTCTTTTTTCTAATCAGTGTAGTTCACTGGTTCAAGAACACAAGGGGGGAGGTTCACTAAGAGGTGATAAATAGGTGATAAAGCAGAGACGGCTTCTCCAGTGCTATCGCTTCTCCAGTTCCCATGTTATTCTATGGAGACTATGCACTAAAATCTCTCCAACTTTGGAGATCTTAGTGCATAGACTCAATTGAATAACATAGGAACTGGAGCGGGGTACTGAATATATTGCAAAGCGATATGTTGTGTACCCCTCTGGCACCTCAAAAGGTTAAAAATAAATAAATTTAAAATGTTTTAAAGCAGAACTAACACCGCTAACAAACGTTGTCTGTAATAATTCCCTGTCTGGTGACCAGCTGCTTAGTAGCGCTAGTCGCCAGAATTATTACCTCTTCTTGGAGAAATATGAAGTGATCCTCGGCTGACAGGCAGGACGGAGCGCGGATATCTTGCCTTAGTGACGTCCGCGCTGTCAGTCCCTTCCGGAGCCGAATGGCTCCTAGCAACGCCTCCTACAGCCGTCTGTGACTGACAGCAAAGGTGCACGGACGTCACTAGGGCAAGATGTCCGCTCTCCGTCCTGTCTGTCAGCCGAGGATGACTGCATATTTCTCCATAAAGAGGTAATAATTCTGGCGACTAGCGCTACTAAGCAGCTAGTCGCCAGATAGGGAATTATTACAGACAACGTTTGTTAGCGGTGTTCGTTCCGCTTTAAGTCCTCTTCTGACCTGCCATCAGCAGTTCCACCAAACCTCTAAAGCGGAATGTTCATCTTCTGTAAAGTCGCCCTCCAATAATTAAACATATGGCGACTATCTTCATAATACTTCTATTACCTCTCAGAAGTGCCAGATTTTGAAGTAATCCTTAATCTTCGGAGAATGACGGCCATTTTAGTGCCGTGTTGCCCCTGCTCCATCAGTCCTTAATCTTTGGAGACCGGAAACCAGGCATCAGACCTCTTGTTTTAGAGACGTCAATGTATTTGACAGAATTGGATTTTGGAGCAGATTCACTAAGGTGTAATAAAGAGGTGATAAAGTGGAGATGACTTCTCCAGTTCCTATGTTATTCTATGGAGCCAATTCACTAAGATTTCTTCAGCTTTGGAGATGTTAGTGAATAGGCTCCATAGAATAACATAGGAACTGGAGAAGTGACATCACTGGAGAAGTTATCTCCACTTTATCACCTCTTAGTGAATCTCTCACAAGATCTGATTCTGTCAAATACATCCGTCTTTAAAGCAGAACTTTCACCTATAAAGTCGCCCTCCAATAATTAAGCAGATGGAGACTAGCTTCATAGTAGTTCTATTAGATCTCAGAAGTACCTGATTTTGAAGTAACCTTTATTCTTCGGAGACTGGCGGACAGGGTAGTGTTGTCTGCTCGCCTTCGCCATCAGTGCCTTTCACCACAGTGCAATGCCTCCTAGAGGAGACCAGAACTGATGGCGCAGACGTCGCTAAGACAAGGCCGAAATTGAAGTAATAAATACAGCCCTGCACCTACTTATAGACAGACTGCAGTTACCAGCTCTGTATCAGTCCGTCACTCTGCCTCTGCTCCCCTCCCTCTATCCAGTCTCCTCCAATAACAGAGGATTTCTGCCTGTAAGCTGGAGCGCTGTCATTGGTCAGATATCACTCCAGCTTACAGACAGAAGCCTCTGTCATTGGAGGAGGCTGGATAGAGGGAGGGAAGCAGAGGCCGAGTGACAGACTGCGGTTACAGAGCTGGTAACAGCAGTCTGTCCGGAAGTAGGTGCAGGGCAGCATTTATTACTTCAATTTCAGCCAAATGGATATTTTAAAAACAAAATTAATACAGTTTTACGCTTCTTCGCTGTATATTATTATTATTCTTTATTTATATAGCGCCAACTTAATCCGCAGCGCTGTACAATAGGGAATAGACATACAGGGATATTAAACAGTAAATTATATGTGAAGAACAGAAGGATCAGAGGGCCCTGATCAGCTAACTTGTATAGGGGGATACATCCCCTTTAATTGTCTGGTTGCTAGAAGGATCTCTAGAGTATCCAAGGAATTAAATAATAGCCTGTAAAGGGATAGTAATACTTAAGTATTACTAATCCCTATATTAAAGTCATATTAAAAAGAAACGTATTGCCCCCAGTGTCATCTCTCAAACCTTTATGGTTTGAGAGATAATCGCTCCTAAAGTTGTCCTCTCCCTCCCCCTTCCCCGTCGTCAGTGTTCTAGCTGACTGCAGGGAAGCCAGTTGTACGACTTTCAGGCGGCTATCCAGCACAGCCGCGATCGCGTTACTAAAAAAGAAAACTTTCACTGAAATGGTCTTCTACGTGTGCTTGCAAACCAAGAAGACAGTTTTAGTGAAAGATTTTTTTTTTTAAATTAACGCGATCGCAGCTGTGCTGCAGAGCCGCCTGATGATCTATGACCGGATTTCCCTTCAGTCAGCTACAACGCTGACTTCGGGGAAGGGGGAGGGAGAGGGCAACTTTAGGAGAGATAATCTCTCAAACCATAAAGGTTTGAGAGATGAAACTGGGGGCAATACATTTATTTTTAATAGGACTTTACTATAGGAATTAGTAATTATTAAGTATTACTATCCCTTTAAAAAGGGGTATAAAACTAGAGCCCTCAAAGATACTGAGAATCAAGGTATTGGAGACCTCTCTTGCAGTCATAGGCTTAAATTGTCCATTTATGTAACTCAATGGGAATCATTATTTGTTCTCTATTGTGCAGATGATTTGCACCAGAATTGCTCGTCTCCCATTTTGTGCATGTGGAATATGTATAGCAGGGGTCTCCAACAAGTCTCTTGCAAGCTATTTCAAGGATAATGGCGGCATTCCAAAATGCAACTGAAGAAAACCTGTTAAAAGCAAAAAAACGTTTATTCCAAAAATATAAGAAGTTGCAAATTATATACATTGCAAGGTGGGACAAAAAACACAGATGACAGGACCTGCAAACCGGTGTAACGCGTTTCACACTGTATCTAGTGTTTACTCCTAGACTCAAAAGTTACTAACAAATATCAAACATATATTAATAAACTAAAAAACAATCAGGTGTGCCTGATGTACCCCTCTGGCACTCAACGGGTTAACCCCCACACTCAGGCATACACGATACAAAGAAATATTCTCAAATACATAGTATAAAGATGCCGCTGCTCATATGCTCACCAAGATGACCTCCAGTAACAAAAACGCAACAACGTCTCCAACCGAACATTTCGTTAAATGTAACGTGTAAGCCTAAGAAGTGACATTTGAAAAAAAAAAAAAAAAAAAGTACATATATATATATATATATAGAGAGAGAGAGAGAGAGAGATATCTATCAGAAAGTGTTAAAGAGGCTGACAATACATGATGGGATACTGTATCAAATTCATACAACATGGCTAATATCACATTCTGAATTGAGACCCTGTGGGGGTCTAGTTTTGAGCTGAAAGATCCAATATGACTCTCGAGAGCTATCAACAGCTCTTTGGTTATCAGTGAGGAGCTCTCTCCTGTCCTATCGGGTATCAAGGTATTTGGCCTGTTCGAAACAGGTCGTCTGCTGCCCAGTTGGTTGCAGCCAACCTGGGCACAGCTCTCAAATGCCATACCCAGCAGAAGCCAATCAGAGAGCTTGTGGTAATGCAGATAGAATGTCTTGAAGCATTTTCATGGATGTCATGCCCCACTGTCATAATAGCTGTTTACGTTTTATGGTGAATACTTTGTAAAATTCCAGTCCAAGTTTTGGTAAGCACACCCAAAGAAAAAAAAAAAACATTTAAAATTGCTGGAATGCAACCAATTTTGACCAAAATAGCTAAAAGCAAATACACAAAATATTGGTGCACCTCCAAATATTCATCACCATTAACCCTTTACTCTGTGGCATTATGCCTACATATCACTATTAAAGATGAGGATTTAGTCACATCATATGGCCATAGAATGCTAAGCTTGCCACCAACGCCAAGGTACCTGATTTTTGTCAAGTACCTAACCTTAATATGCTTTGTCTTATGAGCTGAATCTCTCCTGCTTTAGGCTATTACTGACCTTTAAAGGGATAGTAATACTTTGTTTTATCTTTATTTTATTTTGTAGGCATTAAAAAAAACATGAAGAACGATATAAGTCTTATCTCTCAAACCTTTATGGTTTAAGAGATATTCACAAGCAAAGTATCCCTCCCCCCTTTTCAGCCAGATCAGAAGGGAGGTGCCCAGGTAGACTGCAGAGAGGGACAATCTTCAATTAAGATAAGGGAAAAACCTGAAAAACTTGTCAAGGGGGGCAGGGCTTTCATTGTTCTCATAGGAAGAAGATTGTCCCCTGCTGTTATCTGTCTGGTCTATGGACTGGATTCCACATCTGAGAAGAGATGGCTTACACTAGGTAAAAGGGACGGGAGGGGAAACTTTGCTTGTGAATATCTCTTAAACCATAAAGGTTTGAGAGATAAGACTTATATCGTTCTTCATGTTTTTTTTTTAATGCCTACAAAATAAAATAAAGATAAAATGAAGTATTACTATCCCTTTAACCCCTTAAGGACTGGGAAAATCTGAGGTTGTTTTCCCTTAAGGACCGGAGCAATTCTGACCTTTTTGACTATGTCTTTGTTCAACAGTGTTTTCCCTCTTAGGCTTTTATTCCATCTACATAAATTATATACTGTTTTTTTAACCCCTTAGGGACCCTTGACGTACCAGGACCGTCACAGTCCTTGAACTACTCAAGGACCGATGACGGTCATGGTACGTCACGTACTTTTTACTTACAGCGCTCTACCGGGAGAGCTGTAAGTAAAAATAGGGCCTGAAATAGACCGCTCCAAGATCGGAGCGATCTCTTTCAAGCCCCATAGTGACGCGCCGATACACGTGACAGGTCACGTGTACCGGCGCATCAAAGTGCCCCTATGCGGACGTTATGGGACGGAAATGTCCCATAACCTCCGGTCCTTAAGGGGTTAAGCACAAATAGGGCTTTCATTTGATACCCTATTTATATGGATAACCTACCATTCACTTTATTAAAATTAAAAATAAAAAGTAAAAAAATTGTGGAAAAAAAAAAAATATTTTTGATTTTTCTCTTGGGATCAATTGCCCACAAAGGGTTAAATTTTTATAGCGACTGCATGAAAAGTATGACCGGTCAGTCATAACTATAAAATGCACAGTTTAAAGTGGCCACTGTCCCCCCTGGGTGAAAATCCCCATGTCCCTTTTTCCCACCCTATTTTGACACTTTTTTGTCCCTGGCATTTGGTGGTGTATATAAGTGTATTACATGGATCCACAACAGTCACACTTGTAATATTGTTTAATTATATATATATTTTTTAAATAAAAAAAAAAATTTGTAAAAAAAAAAAGTGTGTTGTTTTTTTGTTTAAAAAGTGTATAATTGCAGATCAAAAATTGTCCTGCATTTAGCCAGCCTCCTGCACCAGCAGTGAAGGGGTTAATACCCCCAGCTGCTGTATTTTTTTTAACCACTAGGTGTCTCCTGTCTACTCCTGTCTCCCTTACTTTGATAGCAAGGGAGACAGTGGCATGCTGCCTCTGTCTGTCACTATGCCGGTACATGTGATCGCTGCTATGTCGATCACATGAACTGGCACAAGCAGGAAGCTGGAATTAATGATAGCAGCGTGCATGGAGGCATGCTGCTATCATTTAAGCCATGATGGTCCTGCACCGTCATGGGTCGTTAAGGGTATAACAACCCATGACAGTGCAGGACCGTCATGGGTCCTTAAGGGGTTAATTTACTTTATCCTGAGAGCTGAGTCTTGGTCAGCTTTACTCATTAATGGAGAAAGACTCTCTGACAGGCATTATATAGTGTCCTAGAGACAATGAGCATTGCACCTGGGGGTGGGAGGGGTGCTTAAACCAATAGAAGCTGGTCAAAACTTCCAAAAATACAATTCCAGTCAGGTTTTGGTAAAGACAACATATAGTAAGTATTGTGGGAAATATTTGGTGTCAAAGGAGGTGAGAGCCACAGTGTAAGTCCATAGTCACTCAGCCATTGTTTAATATAAAAAAACAAACTGCCAGCTTTCTGTTTTATTCATTAAATGTTTGAATAAACCACTCTAATAACTTTAAACATGCATAGGAACACAGGATAGTATTAACCATGGCAAGACACTATCGATCAGAAAGTCCATGGCTCAATGGAGAGACGCAGAATTTGTCTTCAGTAGTGAATGTGTTTTTTTTTTTTCTGCTAAAGGGATAGTAATGTTTCATAATAAAATCAGCTCTAATTAATCATCATAGTATTTGGACTTTGGAGAGTGTTATTTCAATTCTGTCAGAGTTGTAGTTCAAGAGTAATTCAATGACAAAGTATCCCCCTCCCGCCCCTTTTACTGATGTAACACTGCTCAGCCAGATCAGAAGGGAGGTGCCCAGGTAGACTGCAGAGAGGGACAATCTTCAATAAAGATAAGGGAAAAAACCTGAAAAACTTGTTAAGAGGGGGCAGGGCTTTCATTGTTCTCATAGGAAGAAGATTGTCCCCTGCTGTTATCTGTCTGGTCTATGGACTGGATTCCACATCTGAGAAGAGATGGCTTACACTAGGTAAAAGGGGCGGGAGGGGAAACTTTGCTTGTGAATATCTCTCAAACCATAAAGGTTTGAGAGATAAGACTTATATCGTTCTTCATGTTTTTTTAATGCCTACAAAATAAAATAAAGTTAAAATGAAGTATTACTATCCCATAAACACTATGTCTTATAACAGAATTGTATCTGCTTGAGTTGGTAAGAAGGTCACTTGTTTTCCGTGCAACACTTTATTATTGGAAGATGTGGGAAGGAATGAAGAGCAGCCTTTGAGATTTCTTTACCCTTTGCATGCCAAAGGGATACTCAATGCATTGCAAAGCATCCAATGGGTTAATTTGTCCACAATCATATTAAAAGATTTAATTCGTGGAAAATAGTTTTTGAAGGAAATGCATTCAATATTTAAAAAAGAAAAATCAAACGTGTTCTTAAGGGAACAGTAATGTCCCATAAAATTTTTTTAGAGTTTTGTAGAGCTTAACTCCTTAAGGACCATTGCCGTGCCAGGACCGTCATGGCAGTCCGGCACTTAAGGACCAATGACGGTCCTGGCACGGCATGGAGTTCAGGGCTCCCGGTGTGGCTGCACGCCGCTCCGGAAGCCCTGAACCGGAAGCCATAATAAAAAAAAAATGCCCCGTGGTCCGCAAGTGTCGGCTGCACGGGATTGCGCTGGTCCTTAAGGGGTTAAAAAAATAAGCTAAATGCCACAAATCTTCTCTCTCAAACCGCTATGGTTTGAGAGATATCATCCGCTAAAGTTCCGCCCTCCCACCTCTCCTCCTGACGTCAGCTGTAAGCTGACAGCAGGAGTTCCTGGTCCTGGGACCAACAAGCGGCTCTTCGGCAGAGCCGCAATAGCGCAATTTAAAAATAATTACTTCTTTCGAATGGTCTACAAAGTTTGCCTGGTTTGCAAGCACACTGTTTAGATCATTCCAAAGAAGTAATTATTTTTAAATAGCGCTATTGCGGCTCTGCTGAAGAGCCTCCTCGTATTGGCCGTCATGGAACTCCTTCTGTCAGCTTTACAGCTGAGAGAAAGAGAAGAGGAATTTTAGCAGATGAGATATCTCTCAAACCATAGCGGTTTGAGACATATGATTTGTGGCATTTAGCTTATTTTTTAAGCTCTACAAAACAAAAAAAAAAAAAAAACAATTTATGGGACATTACTGTCCCTTTAAAATTAGTTTTAAAGGAGAGCTAGCAACACACACTCTATCTCACTCTGTCTCTTTATCTCACTCTCTGTCTCACTCTGTGGCCAGGCTATTCTAACTGCCACTGTGAGTTTTGCACTTGTGTGTTTGTTCAAGAGTTATTGGGGGATATGCACTAAGGTGTGATAAAGCGGAGATGACTTCTCCAATGATATCACTTCTCCAATTCCTATTTTATTCTATAGTCTATGCACTAAGATCTCCAAAGTGGGATACATATTAGTGCATAGGCATCATACAATAACATAGGAACTGGAGAAGTGATATCGCAAGAGAAGTCATCTCCACTCTATCACTCCTTAGGGCAGTGGTTCTCCATCTTTTTTTTTGCTTGGGGCACCCCTAACACGTAATCTAGAACATTTGGGGCACCCCTAACACGTAATCTAGAACATTTGGGGCACCCCTGACATATGTAATGTACTTTATCAAGGGCATAATGAAGGTTACAATACATAAATATACAATATTATTAGGTCTCATAATCATAATACCATAACTAAACATATTGTGCTTAACCCCTTAACGACGGGCCGCACATACACCTTGCGGTCCGTTAAGGACCACGGAGCATTTTTTTTTTTTTTTTTTTGCGGCTGCGTTCCGGACTCCCCGAACGGCGTGCAGCCGCGAGAGGAGCCCGGAATTCCATGACGGTCCAGTTCCGTCATGGGTCGATAAGGGTATAGCAACCCATGACGGAACAGGACCATCATGGGTCCTTAAGGTGTTAACAATTTCTATAAATCTTTATTTAAATATTTATTTTGTTAGTCTTTATAGAAAACACAGGGCACCCTAAGTTGATGTCTGTGGCACACCAAGGTGCCACTGCACCCTGGTTAAGAATCACTCCTTACGGCATAACCCCCCCCTACATATCCAACCAGCCCTAAATGACATATCCATGGAGACAGACATCACTGCTAGCAGGACCGCAGGCCACAGAGTCCAGCCACTGTACATGGTAATCTCAACCCTATAATGACCAGGGGTGGTTGACAATGCATTGCTTTGCAATCTGTTGCACAACCCTCTGGTCCCTGACACGTTAACTAGATTCATACACTCCGCAATCAGCAACTGTCATGTCCACCTCCATGAACCTGACATCAGGACTAACTGAAGATGTTATTACATGGACAGCTACAAGGGGAAAGTCGTGGGAGCCATTAGGATTTTTCTGGACATATGGGATGTTATGATTAACCCTTTGAGTGCCAGAGATGTATCCAACGCATTGCAAAGCAATGGGTTGGATACCTCTCTGGCACTTAAAGGGTAAAGACACGTTATTTTTCCTTTAAATCTGTCAGTGGATTTAATCCAAGATGCTGTGTCTTCTCACGGATAACAGGAGCAGTGCTTATAAAGAAATATATATTTAAAGGGATAGTAATGTTTCCTGATGATTGAAGCTCAGATCAATCATTCTTTAAAGGGATAGTAATGTTTAATAATAAAAGCAGCTCTAATTAATCATCATAGTATTTGGACTTTGGAGAGTGTTATTTCAGTTCTGTCAGAGTTGTAGTTTAGGAGTAATTCAATGATAAAGTATCCCCCTCCCACCCCTTTCACTGATGTAACACTGCTCAGCCAGATCAGAAGGGAGGCGCCCAGGTAGACTGCACAGAGAGACAATCTTCAATTAAGATAAGGGAAAAACCTGAAAAACTTGTCAAGGGGGGCAGGGATTTCATTGTTCTCATAGGAAGAAGATTGTCCCCTGCTGTTATCTGTCTGGTCTATGGACTGGATTCCACATCTGAGAAGAGATGGCTTATACTAGGTAAAAGGGGCGGGAGGGGAAACTTTGCTTGTGAATATCTCTCAAACCATAAAGGTTTGAGAGATAAGACATATCGTTCTTCATGTTTTTTTAATGCCTACAAAATAAAATAAAGATAAAATGAAGTATTACCATCCCTTTAAGGTTTTTGTAGTATGAAGAGCTGTATTATGAGTCTGTACGCTTTGTAGTTCAATGTAATTCAATTATAAAGTGTCCCCCTTCCTCCCCTTTCACCTATTTTAAGCCTCCTCCCTTCAAATGTGGAATCCGGTCATTGTACCGGACAGCGTGCAGCGAGGGCATAAGGAAAGCCCCGCCCCCTTGACGAAGGAGAGCAGGGTTTTTTTTTTCTTATGTTCAGTGAAGATTGTCCCTCTATCCTCTCCATCCGGACCAGCTATAGAGCATAGTCATGTGGATAAAAGGGGAGGGAGGGAGATACTTTATCATTCAATCACTGTTGAATTACAAAGCGTACAGACTTGTAATACAGCTCTTTATACTACAAAAATGTTAGAGAATGATCTGAGTTTCGGTTATAAGGAAACGGTACTATCCCTTTAAAAGCAAAGGATAAATTGTGTTTATGCATTTGGATGTCTTGTGCCTGTCTACTTCCATCTCAATTTTACTTTTGTAATTACAGTTTAGCAAGCCAGTCTGTTTGTGACCAATCACTTTGTTTATACAAAACAATTCTATATATATTTATATATTTTTGAGTATTTATGTATATGTAGAGTTACATTTAGTGAGGCTTAACCTCTTGAGTGCCAGAGGGGTACACAACGCATTGCAGAGCAATGCGTTGCGTACGCCTCTGGCACTGAAAGGATTAAAACTACAAAACACTTCCGAGACAGATGTAATTCATTTAGCGCTATCCAGTTTCCAGATAAAAATATTTCTACTTGGGGGAGGAAGAGGTACTGCTACATTTTTGGGAAGAATTTTTTTTTTTTTTTTTACTGCGTTATATAAACGAATTGTGTATCACTGAAAAAAATAAATAAATAAATAAAATGAGGCATTTTATTATCAATGTAACAATACAAATAAAATGGAACAAAGCAGAATTGCCATTACTTCTCACGTACCGGCCATTCAGACGGACGCACATGGCATTCACAGACACTGAGAATACAGTAGGAGACTGATAGAGTATAAGTGATACCTTCAGGGCCGGCGCCACCTATAGGCGAGGAAGGCGCCGGCCTAGGGTGCACATGTACTGGGGACGCAGGCATGCAGCAGAGAAGAGCTGCGCTCAGGGCCGGCCGTTCCCGCTAGCAGGACTCTTCCGCCGGGCACTGCAACGCAGTCAGGTCTGTGTAGCTACTGCGCTCCCTCGTCGCCGTCGGCTCTTTAGCAATGCAGAGTGCACTGGGAGTCAACATCTCCCAGCACGCTCTGCATTACTGAAGACTGCGCAGGAGCTCCAGCAGCTACAGTCTGTGATGGGGGGCAAGTTATAGCTGAGGGGGCAAAGTGGAGCTGGTGGGGGCAAGTTGGAGGTCATAGGGGGCAAAGTGGAGCTGGTGGGGGCAAGTTGGAGCTGATGGGGCAAGAAAAGAGGTGGGGTATAAGTAGGTGGGGTATAAAAGGGTGGCGCACAAGGGGCGGCAAAATTAGGTTTTGCCTATGGTGGCAAAAATCCTTGCACCAGCCCTGGATACCTTTATTGACTGGGTAAAGCATGGTACCATGTTATCCATAGGAAAAAGCAGGAGACTGGTAGAGAGAGTGATATGTTTATGTTATATCTGTGTGGTTCTAGGATGCAAGATTTACAGACAACTTCGGTCTCTTCTTAACACAAAATAAGAATGAATCATTCTTATGCCTAAGAGGAGACCTAGCTGTCTGGAAAGCTTGTATCCTAGAGCCACACATTTAGCCAATAAACGTATCACTTTTACTCTAGAAGTTTCCTTCTTTATTGGTGGACAAGACCAGAATGCACACCTACTCCCTCTCCTTGTCAGTCTCTTCCCTATGCAAACTGACTTGTACACACTCTTACATGCACAAACATATCAGAGCATTACATTATCCACAGCTGACCATTACCTCAACGGACCATCAGAGCATTAACCCATTACATGAAACTGTCAGAGCATTAGCCCATTACATGAAATTGATCACTGCTGAACATTTCTCAAATACATGAGACTAAAGAATGTTATGGCGTCATCATATCATTACCCCACTGCAATGAGATGAGACCATTGTAAGACCATAAAAACATGTACTCATTACTAGAGAGGATCAGTGCATTACCCAATAACAAGACAGAGCTTGCAATCAATGTAGAACTGTCCCACCAGGTCTCAAATGAGAATGACCGGTCAACCTGTGGCTGACCACCTATTGCTGGATTACAATTCCCATCGTCCTCAACTGTCCATTGTCTGGGGCTAATGGGAGTTATAGTCCAACAATGGCTAGACAACCACAGGTTGATGGCCCTTGTATGAGTAGCATTTGCTCTCTGCACTTACCCTGGTGTTGGTCCCACAGGCTGGAGCAGGTTGTTTGCTAAACTCTCCCATCTCTTTTCTCAGTCCCTCTTCTTATCCCTGCCAAGTCTTTCCTTTCTCTTACCCTCAACTCTCTCCCATCTCTAATCCCCATCTGTCTCAGTCCCTCTTCTTACCCCAGCTAAGTCTTTCTCTTCACTTATCCCCGGCTATCTCAGTCCCTCTTCTTACCCCAGCTAAGTCTTTCCTTTCTCTTACCCTCTGCTCTCTCCCTTCTCTTATCCCCATCTGTCTCAGTCCCTCTTCTTATCCCAGCCAAGTCTTTCCTTTCTCTTACCCTCGGCTCTCTCCCTTCTCTTATCCCCATCTGTCTCAGTCCCTCTTCTTACCCCAGCAAAGTCTTTCCTTTCTCTTACCCTCGGCTCTCTCCCTTCTCTTATCCCCATCTGTCTCAGTCCCTCTTCTTATCCCAGCCAAGTCTTTCCTTTCTCTTACCCTCGGCTCTCTCCCTTCTCTTATCCCCATCTGTCTCAGTCCCTCTTCTTATCCCAGCCAACCCACCACTTTCTCCAGCACCCCTATGCCACAAAACAAAGGAGACGAATAGGAGTTAACCCACTGAACACCAGTGGGGTGAGCAATGCATTGTTTTGCAACACTATAGTCTTCAAAGGGCTGGCTTTGAAAGAAAACAACACCACCACCAGCAAACCAGTTCCTGTGCCTATGTACAGCATACCTTCACATCAGGCCATCTTCTTCTTCCAATTTTATGGCACCAGGGAGTTGACAGCACATTATACCAGGTGATCTGTTGTGCTGCAGAGTTTCTGTAAGCCAGAAATTTAGAAGACGCATGATATTACACCTCCACACCACGACTGGTCTCATGGACTGGTGGTTGAGAGACACTGAAATACGGGACCTGATTGAAACAAATGGTCGTGAGGTCCCTGCTCACGAGAACTTACATTCTAGAGGACGAGGAGGCATAAGAGAGACAAGGTCAAAGGGAGACTAAATTTGGGCAAGTTGAACAGCTGGACCTAGAAGAGTGTGAAGGAACTAAGGAGTTGGGGGAAAAAAGTCTTGTGTGAAGAGAGGAGTTTGCAAAGAACTCCTGAAACTTATAAAATTGGGTGAAAGTATGTTATGGCGTGACAGTGAGTTCCATAGGTGATGTGAAGCTCAGGAGATGTCCTGCGGACATGAGTCAAAAGGAATTTATGAAGGTGAATGAGAGATGGGAGGGAGGTGGTTATGGCAGATACAATGGATACATTTAAGAGAAGATTAGATACATTTATTTCAAAAGGGAACATACAGAGTTATACTGTTTATCAGTAGGCTGATCAGGAAGGTCTGATAAAGACTAATTTAATTGGTAGCAGGAAAGCTATAAAATTCTCATTTACTGAGGTATCAGGTGAAGGTTGAACTTGATGGACTTGTGTCTTTTTTCAACCTAATTTACTATGTTACTATGTAAATCAAGTGAGGATTGCAGAGAACAGATCGGATGTGGATATGAGCAAGGAAACGTATGGTCGAGCCAAGCTGAAGACGGCTTTATAAGTCAGTGTCAGCATTCTGAATTTGACTCTGAATGGAATGGAAAGCCAACGTTGGAAGTTGTAAAGAGGGGCAGCCGTTTAGGATCAATGAATTAGATAGAAAAGTCTGGCAACAGCATTTTGGATAAACTGAAGTGGAGAGAGAATCATGTTAGTGGGAGTCCTTTCAGAGAAGGTTGGGATAATCAAGATGAGAAATAATTAGTGAATGGATGAGCGTTTTAGTGACATCTTGTCTGAGGAAGGAGCGAATATGTGCAGTGATTTTTCTGTGAAAGAGGAAAGAATGTGACACGATTGAACATGGGGGATAAAGTAGAAAATAGAGTTGAAGATAATACCTAGACAATGAACCAGTGAGGTATATGTAATGATGAAACTGGTAACTGTAAAGGTGAGCAAAGAGGTGCTGAATGAACTGATCAGTCCAGCTTTTGAAAAACTGAGCTTGAGCTAGCGAAGGGAGGTCCAAGAGGAGATAGAAGAGATGTGGAAACTCGAGTCATGATTGATGGACAGTGATCAGGGGAGGAAAGGAATATTTGGGAAACACTGACATAAAGATGATATCAAAAGCCATAAGAGTTTATGAGTTTTCAAAAGTGATGAGGTGCATGTAGAGAAGTGGGACAAGAAACGAGCCTTGTGGGACTCTGACTGAAAGGGGATGAATCACCCGAGAAAGACAGAGAATGGACAGTTAGACAGGTAAGATCTGAACCAGGACAGGGCTAGGCCATTATGAAAAAGACTGTCACAGAGGACTTGGTGATCAACAGTGTTGAAAGTGCCAGAAAGGTCAAGTAGAATTAGAAGAGAGACGAGCCCTATAAATTTGGTCAACAGTAAGTCATTAGACTCTTTGGTTGGTGCGGTCTCTGTGGCATGTAGGGGCAGAAACCAGACTGTAGTGGGTCAAGTAGAAAGGGGATTAAAGGGATAGTAATACTTTGTTTTAACTTTATTTTATTTTGTAGGCATTAAGAAAACATGAAGAATGATATAAGTCTTATATCTCAAACATTTATGGTTTATGAGATATTCGCAAGCAAAGTTTCCCCCTCCCGCCCCTTTTACCTAGTGTAAGCCATCTCTTCTCAGATGTGGAATCCAGTCCACAGACCAGACAGATAACAGAAGGGGACACTCTTATTCCTATGAAAACAATGAAATCCCTGCCCCCCTTGACAAGCTTTTCAGGTTTTTCCATTATCTTAATTGAAGATTGTCCCTCTCTGCAATCTACCTGGGCACCTTCCTTCTGCTTTGGCTGAGCAGTAAAAGGGGCGGGAGGGGGACACTTTGCTTGTGAATATCTCTTAAACCATAAAGGGTTGAGAGATAAGACTTATATCATTCTTCATGTTTTTTTAATGCCTACAAAATAAAATAAAGTTAAAATGAAGTATTACTATCCCTTTAAGGAGAGAAAGGTGATTAAGCAGCTGTACAAAACTCCTTACAATAAGTTAAGAGATAAGGATGAGACAGATAGGGTCTGCTAGGGTCAAGAGAGGTTTTTTGAGAATGGGTATGACAAGTGCCTGTTAGAAGGCAAATTATAAAGTGCAGTTAGTCAGTGAGAGGTTGAGTAAAGGCCAAGTTGTTGGGTGTGAGGATGAAAGTTGGTTGATCCCTCATCCTTTGTGACTGGGGACAGGAATATGGGGTAGTAGGGGAGGACGATATGGGAGCTTTGGGTGTTGGTGGTAGAAAGATAATGTCTGATGGTGTTGATAAAGTGTGTGGCATGTTCTTGTGCTGTGAATGAAGACGGGGCTCAGGTTCAGGTGGGTGGAGTTCAGAGTAAAAAGTGGAGAAGAGACTTTGTGGGTTGGAGTAGAGAGTAGCTATCAGGGTGGAAAAGTAAAGTTGTTTGACAAAAGAGAGAGCAGAGGTGAAGGTGGATAAGACAAAGTTACAGTGGACAGTCAGCTGCTGATCTAGACTTCCTCCAGTGGCTTTCTGCAGTATGAGAGCACCAAGTGAGTGTAGTGTGAATGGAGCAAGGACTAGGAAGTGATGTTGAAGGGCAAGTGATCACAGAGAGAGTAAAGGCAGTGATAATGTAATTAAAGACTGAGAGCGGGTGAGAACAAGGTCTAGATCAGTGTTTCTCAACACATACCCTCAGTGGCCACTAACAGGCCAAGATCTGAGGATTTCTTTCTTAGAGCACAAGTGAGTTAATCAATGTGAATGAGCATCTGATCAACACACCTGTGTTCTAGCAGGGAAATTCTTAAGTCCTGGCCTGTTAGTGGCCACTGACGGCTCAAGGTGAGAACCACTGGTCTAGATGATACCCAGCTTACAGGAGATTGGGACCACTGATAGAGACCAAAAAAGGATGTTAATGAGAGAATGTGAGAAGTGGTGGAACAGCTGGTGGTGTCAGCAGGAATAACAAAGTCACAGAGACAAGATAAGTAGGAGGACAGAAAGTGAGGGAGCCAAGCAGCAAAATGGACTACAAATTGTGATGTTGGCCCTGAAGGATGGTAACAGTGATGAGAGAGGAGAAGAGACAGATTGTGTGAGCCTTGGATTTAGGATTGAAAGAGAAGGGACAGGATATGAAATCTGAAACACAATGAGGGAACAGTATGATATCTTTGCCTCCTAGTTGTATGTCTCCAGGTTATGGGGTGTAAGGGAATGTGAGACAGTTGCATTCTGAGGTTGGAGAGGTGCCCGATTCCCATACTGGTATAGACTCTGTGTACCAGAGTAGTAATAGCCTCTCACCCTTTGTGTAACGGCATATTACATATTTCAATTGATCTTGCAGCAATCTAAATAATTGCTCTCCAGCCAATGAGAGAGCTCCAGCTTACATGGAAAAATACTCTGTAATTGGAAGAGGCTGGAACGTGACAGTACTGGGGAGGGACAGAAGAAGACTGACAGGCTGCGGGACAGAGTTGTTACTGCAGTCTGTCCTGAAGTAAAGCCACTGCTTATTTTTAAAAATGTAAATTTCGCCACAGCACGCATTGTATAAAAAACAAACAAAAAAAAAACACAACGATTACAGGTTATCGCTATATGAAGATCACACTGAGGCAAACTTGTATAGGGGTGATAGTTCCCCTTTAATAATGGAAAGTTAAAAGACTCATGCATTAAAATCATCCGGTGAGTGTTATTTTAGTGTGTCACTGCTAAAGATTATATCTTTCTGCACTCTTTCCTTTTAGTATATTAGGAATCCAATTTCTATTGAGCTGAACAAGCGTAGTTCAGAAGGTCGTACGCTAAAAATAAAAGGGTAGTAATTCTGGGACATCCCAACTGCTTCATGGGGAACAATTTTCCATATTTATAAAATAACTGGAGTTATTTTGGAGTAAACAAACTGCACCAGAGGGGACAAAATTATAATTCAAAGGATATCTGGTAACCCAGCAGAGGGATATCCATCTGAAAAAGGGACACTTGAGAGATATGCATCCATGGGGAGTTTTATTTGTTCCTTATGGCATATTTACAAAGTGTCCCTCTTTAGACCCAAATCGCTCTGTCCCTATTTCCCATTCTGGTGTCCCTGTCTTTAGGAGATCAGACTGTGTGGTGTGTATCGTTGCTCCACAGCATGAAAACTCACATTAATGTTTATTTGAAGTTAATTATATGTGTTTATACATTAATCTGTGTAAACAAAATACTTTGGCCTTGCTCTAAATCAATTTAGTTACACAAAGAGATGTTAGCAAGTCATGAAATAACCTAAACCTTCTTGTTGCTGCCAAGTGTCCCTCTTTAGGCGATATTAGTGGTCCATACCTCCCAAGTATCCCTCTTTAGGAGTTATTAGTGGTCCATACCTCCCAACTGTTCCTCTTTGAGACTCAAATCCCTATGTCCCTCTTTCCCACCCTGGTGTCCCTGTATTTAGGAGCTCAGACTGTGTGGTGTGTATAGAAGTGTATCACCCTGGTGTCCCTGTGTTTAGGAGCTCAGACTGTGTGGTGTGTATAGAAGTGTATCACCCTGGTGTCCCTGTGTTTAGGAGCTCAGACTGTGTGGTGTGTATAGAAGTGTATCACCCTGGTGTCCCTGTGTTTAGGAGCTCAGACTGTGTGGTGTGTATAGAAGTGTATCACCCTGGTGTCCCTGTGTTTAGGAGCTCAGACTGTGTGGTGTGTATAGAAGTGTATCACCCTGGTGTCCCTGTGTTTAGGAGATCAGACTGTGTGGTGTGTATAGAAGTGTATCACCCTGATGTCCCTGTGTTTAGGAGATCAGACTGTGTGGTGTGTATAGAAGTGTATCACCCTGATGTCCCTGTGTTTAGGAGATCAGACTGTGTGGTGTGTATAGAAGTGTATCACCCTGGTGTCCCTGTGTTTAGGAAATCAGACTGTGTGGTGTGTATAGAAGTGTATCACCCTGGTGTCCCTGTGTTTAGGAGATCAGACTGTGTGGTGTGTATAGAAGTGTATCACCCTGATGTTCCTGTGTTTAGGAGATCAGACTGTGTGGTGTGTATAGAAGTGTATCACCCTGGTGTCCCTGTGTTTAGGAGATCAGACTGTGTGGTGTGTATATAAGTGTATCACCCTGATGTCCCTGTGTTTAGGAGATCAGACTGTGTGGTGTGTATATAAGTGTATCACCCTGGTGTCCTGTGTTTAGGAGATCAGACTGTGTGGTGTGTATATAAGTGTATCACCCTGGTGTCCCTCTGTGTAGGAGATCAGACTGTGTGGTGTGTATAGAAGTGTATCACCCTGGTGTCCTTGTGTTTAGGAGATCAGACTGTGTGGTGTGTATAGAAGTGTATCACCCTGGTGTCCCTGTGTTTAGGAGCTCAGACTGTGTGGTGTGTATAGAAGTGTATCACCCTGGTGTCCCTGTGTTTAGGAGCTCAGACTGTGTGGTGTGTATAGAAGTGTATCACCCTGGTGTCCCTGTGTTTAGGAGCTCAGACTGTGTGGTGTGTATAGAAGTGTATCACCCTGGTGTCCCTGTGTTTAGGAGCTCAGACTGTGTGGTGTGTATAGAAGTGTATCACCCTGGTGTCCCTGTGTTTAGGAGATCAGACTGTGTGGTGTGTATAGAAGTGTATCACCCTGATGTCCCTGTGTTTAGGAGATCAGACTGTGTGGTGTGTATAGAAGTGTATCACCCTGATGTCCCTGTGTTTAGGAGATCAGACTGTGTGGTGTGTATAGAAGTGTATCACCCTGGTGTCCCTGTGTTTAGGAAATCAGACTGTGTGGTGTGTATAGAAGTGTATCACCCTGGTGTCCCTGTGTTTAGGAGATCAGACTGTGTGGTGTGTATAGAAGTGTATCACCCTGATGTTCCTGTGTTTAGGAGATCAGACTGTGTGGTGTGTATAGAAGTGTATCACCCTGGTGTCCCTGTGTTTAGGAGATCAGACTGTGTGGTGTGTATATAAGTGTATCACCCTGATGTCCCTGTGTTTAGGAGATCAGACTGTGTGGTGTGTATATAAGTGTATCACCCTGGTGTCCTGTGTTTAGGAGATCAGACTGTGTGGTGTGTATATAAGTGTATCACCCTGGTGTCCCTCTGTGTAGGAGATCAGACTGTGTGGTGTGTATAGAAGTGTATCACCCTGGTGTCCTTGTGTTTAGGAGATCAGACTGTGTGGTGTGTATAGAAGTGTATCACCCTGGTGTCCCTGTGTTTAGGAGATCAGACTGTGTGTTGTGTATATAAGTGTATCACCCTGGTGTCCCTGTGTTTAGGAGATCAGACTGTGTGGTGTGTATATAAGTGTATCACCCTGGTGTCCCTGTGTTTAGGAGATCAGACTGTGTGGTGTGTATATAAGTGTATCACCCCGGTGTCCCTGTGTTTAGGAGATCAGACTCTGTGGTGTGTATATAAGTGTATCACCCCGGTGTCCCTGTGTTTAGGAGATCAGACTGTGTGGTGTGTATATAAGTTTATCAGCCTGGTGTCCCTGTGTTTAGGAGATCAGACTGTGTGGTGTGTATATAAGTGTATCACCCTGGTGTCCCTGTGTTTAGGAGATCAGACTGTGTGTTGTGTATATAAGTGTATCACCCTGGTATCCCTGTGTTTAGGAGATCAGACTGTGTGGTGTGTATATAAATGTATCACCCTGGTGTCCCTGTGTTTAGGAGATCAGACTGTGTGTATAAAAGTGTATCACCCTGGTGTCCTGTGTTTAGGAGATCAGGCTGTGTGTTGTGTATATAAGTGTATCACCCTGGTGTCACTGTGTTTAGGAGATCAGACTGTGTGGTGTGTATATAAGTGTATCACCCTGGTGTCACTGTGTTTAGGAGATCAGACTGTGTGGTGTGTATAGAAGTGTATCACCCTGGTGTCCCTGTGTTTAGGAGATCAGACTGTGTGGTGTGTATATAAATGTATCACCCTGGTGTCCCTGTGTTTAGGAGATCAGACTGTGTGTATATAAGTGTATCACCCTGGTGTCCTGTGTTTAGGAGATCAGACTGTGTGTTGTGTATATAAGTGTATCACCCTGGTATCCCTGTGTTTAGGAGATCAGACTGTGTGGTGTGTATATAAGTGTATCACCCTGGTGTCCTTGTGTTTAGGAGATCAGACTGTGTGGTGTGTATAGAAGTGTATCACCCTGGTGTCCCTGTGTTTAGGAGATCAGACTGTGTGTTGTGTATATAAGTGTATCACCCTGGTGTCCCTGTGTTTAGGAGATCAGACTGTGTGGTGTGTATATAAGTGTATCACCCTGGTGTCCCTGTGTTTAGGAGATCAGACTGTGTGGTGTGTATATAAGTGTATCACCCCGGTGTCCCTGTGTTTAGGAGATCAGACTCTGTGGTGTGTATATAAGTGTATCACCCCGGTGTCCCTGTGTTTAGGAGATCAGACTGTGTGGTGTGTATATAAGTTTATCAGCCTGGTGTCCCTGTGTTTAGGAGATCAGACTGTGTGGTGTGTATATAAGTGTATCACCCTGGTGTCCCTGTGTTTAGGAGATCAGACTGTGTGTTGTGTATATAAGTGTATCACCCTGGTATCCCTGTGTTTAGGAGATCAGACTGTGTGGTGTGTATATAAATGTATCACCCTGGTGTCCCTGTGTTTAGGAGATCAGACTGTGTGTATAAAAGTGTATCACCCTGGTGTCCTGTGTTTAGGAGATCAGGCTGTGTGTTGTGTATATAAGTGTATCACCCTGGTGTCACTGTGTTTAGGAGATCAGACTGTGTGGTGTGTATATAAGTGTATCACCCTGGTGTCACTGTGTTTAGGAGATCAGACTGTGTGGTGTGTATAGAAGTGTATCACCCTGGTGTCCCTGTGTTTAGGAGATCAGACTGTGTGGTGTGTATATAAATGTATCACCCTGGTGTCCCTGTGTTTAGGAGATCAGACTGTGTGTATATAAGTGTATCACCCTGGTGTCCTGTGTTTAGGAGATCAGACTGTGTGTTGTGTATATAAGTGTATCACCCTGGTATCCCTGTGTTTAGGAGATCAGACTGTGTGGTGTGTATATAAATGTATCACCCTGGTGTCCCTGTGTTTAGGAGATCAGACTGTGTGGTGTGTATATAAGTGTATCACCCTGGTGTCCTGTGTTTAGGAGATCAGACTGTGTGGTGTGTATATAAGTGTATCACCCTGGTGTCCCTCTGTGTAGGAGATCAGACTGTGTGGTGTGTATAGAAGTGTATCACCCTGGTGTCCTTGTGTTTAGGAGATCAGACTGTGTGGTGTGTATAGAAGTGTATCACCCTGGTGTCCCTGTGTTTAGGAGATCAGACTGTGTGTTGTGTATATAAGTGTATCACCCTGGTGTCCCTGTGTTTAGGAGATCAGACTGTGTGGTGTGTATATAAGTGTATCACCCTGGTGTCCCTGTGTTTAGGAGATCAGACTGTGTGGTGTGTATATAAGTGTATCACCCCGGTGTCCCTGTGTTTAGGAGATCAGACTGTGTGGTGTGTATAGAAGTGTATCACCCTGGTGTCCCTGTGTTTAGGAGATCAGACTGTGTGATGTGTATATAAGTGTATCACCCTGGTGTCCCTGTGTTTAGGAGATCAGACTGTGTGGTGTGTATATAAGTGTATCACCCCGGAGTCCCTGTGTTTAGGAGATCAGACTGTGTGGTGTGTATATAAGTGTATCACATTGCTCACAACAATAAAACTTACATTAATGTGGGTTGAAACATTACTATATGTTTTTTTAAATTAGTCTGTGCAAATAAAATACTTAAATCATTTATTTAGTTACACAACAAGTTGTCAGCAGGTCACGAAATAACCTAAGCATTCTCGTTACTTCCCCTCTCGCCAGCAGCACCACCACCTGAAACAAAAGTGTCCCTCTCTGGGCATTCGCCAGGTTGGGAGGTGTGTTTCTCCATAATCACATTACCACATCAGCCCCTGTGCGACTTCACCATGCTAGTCCTGCACGGAATCTCCTGTGCTAAATGTATTGTCCACTAGAGGGTGCTGATCTGGTGTAAAGGGCGATTTGTCCTTCTTGAGGATCCGTACTGGAAACCGGAAGTTAAGTCACAAGCCGGAAGCAGCTTGTTCCATAGCAGGTTCAGCGCAGTGACATGGGCAGGAAGGATAAGTCTGAGCGAGGGACTGGAGGTAAGTCTTTTTCTTAACCCTCACCGCTGCTGACGGGGTACTGTGTACTAAAAGGACCCCGAGTAAAATTAACCTACTGGGCATCATAGGGGTTCATAACTCTCTGCAAACCAGTGCACTGAGAACCCCTCTAGTCTTTAATCCATTGTGCTAGAGGGGTTTGCGTTGCATACCTCTCTGGCACTCAAAGGGTTAAGGGGCTACCAGTGATAATACTTAGAAACGTGATCTGTGCCAAATTGCTACGTATTGCATACAACTCTGACATTCAGAGGATTAAGGGTTAACAGTGATAGCACTGTAGAATAGTTATCTGTACTAAGTGTGTACATCATACAGGACACACAGGGAACATCCATACCTGGGAACTCTCAGGTTTGACCCAGATTTCAGGGTAAAGGGCCAACATTTCAGGGTGAAGAGAGTTCAGTTCTGCCTACTATGTGATCTGCACAAAATGAGCCTTTAATTTCGAAATTGCTGCCATTTCTACCAGAAAGGCTGATAAAGAAGTCTGGGTGGGGGGAGCAAAGATGCTCTAAGAAGTGATAAAGAGGAGATAACTTCTCCAGTGACATCCGTTCCCCAGTTCCTATATTATTCTATGGAGCCAATGCAGTAAGATTTCTGAAGTGGGAGCGGGTGCAATGGTTCCATACAACATATGAACTGGGGAAGTGATGCCAATGGAGATTTTATCTCCTCTTTCTCACACCCCTGGTGTCTTGAGTGTGTTCAGGCAGTGTTAAATGATCCTTGCGGTCTGAATGGAATACTTCTGGGTTTGAGGAGGCATGGCATATTTCCCAGGATCTACTTTCTTGGGAACATTAAATGTTATATATATATATATATATATATATATATATATATATATATATATATATATATATATATATATATAATCTCCAAGAACACTTCCTCTGGAAGCCACAAAGAAGATGATGCTATTTTTACATTGGAACATTATTTTACTTAATACTCTGTCCATCATTTGTGTTTGTTGTTAATATTTCAATAGTAAAAAAAAAATATGATCTGTGCATAAAAAAAAAAAAAAAAATCAGTTGCTAACAGTAAGATAAAGATTAGATACTGACATTCATATCCATATAAATTTGTCTGGATATCAGTGACAAATAAAGGCTATAATAGCGGCACTCACAATTCACAGTTACAATTACAGCAAAGTAATTGGAATTTTCATTTGTCCCCAGTGGTGCAGTTTTTTTTTTTACCCTGGAATTGTTTCTCATCTGCATTGTTTATATGCCCCAGTATCTCCTTACACTGAAAACATAAAAACAGATGTGTTGTACACCCCTCTGGAGTTCAAAGGTGAAGTAATACTCCTAATAATAACTCCCTCCTGCCTTACTATGACCCAAAAATCCTTATGGCCCCTATGATTTTTGCCCTTCTGTCTCTGTTCAAATAACATCTTTAATCAGTCTTGGATATTATGTTCATGGAGGCAGACATGTTTGTTTCTGATGGGTTTTTTTTAACTGAAGCAGGCAAAGTACATGAGCCTGCTTAATCCTTCAAGGACCAGAGGGGTACACAGTTCATTGGCCACCCTCTGGTCTTTAAGGGTAAAGAATAACATGCAGTAGGTGGAGTTTGTGTCCTGTGGACCAGACATAACTCTTATGTCTACCTCCATGGACATGACATCCAGAACTGATTGAAGAAGTTTCCTCTTGAACCACGGAGAGAGGGAAACATTCATAGGAGCCATTAGGATTTCCTGGCCTTAGTAAGGTAAGTACGGTTTATCAAGATGTTACTTCCGCTTTAAATATGTTCTGTTTGCCTTTTCCCCACCTCTGTAGACAGGAAGAAATCTAAGAAACGTCACTATGAAGATGAGGATGACGAGGAAGATGAGTTGCCAAATTCTGATTACCAGGAAGCAGTGCCTTCTGCCGCAGGAAAACAAGTGGATGAAGCAGGCACTAAACAGGATGAATATGGAGCCAAAGACTATAGGCTGCAGATGCCCCTGAAAGGGGACCATTCGTCACGCCCTCTGTGGGTGGTATGTATCCCATCTCTGCTGAGCAAAGTCTTGGGCATTTGTGTAAGTCCGGGGTTACTCTATTGAATTTAGTCTCACAAGTATTTGCTATTTGGCCATTTGCTTCAGTTAGGAAATACAATAGGCTTATGGCTGGTAGGAGTGTCCAATGGAGAAGGCAAGAGCATAGATCATGTCTGTTCTTTCCAGTAATAGTTACAGTGATAACTGTTCTTTGTATTGGCAGGCACCCGATGGGCACATCTTCCTGGAAGCATTCTCTCCTGTGTACAAGTACGCTCAGGATTTCCTGGTGGCCATCTCAGAGCCAGTTTGCAGACCTGTCCACGTCCATGAATACAAACTCACAGCTTATTCTCTGTATGCGGCAGTCAGTGTTGGGCTTCAAACAGGAGACATCATTGAGTATTTGCAGAAACTGAGCAAAACTGGGGTCCCAGATGGTATTGTGCAGTTTATTAAGGTGAGTGTAACCTTGGTGGACACAGACCAATCAATCAGCGATTTTAGTTTTGTTTTTTTAAGAATTCACCTATTGTAATGGCCACTAATAAGATGTGGACTGTAACACTGGGATAGTCCTTTTATGTTTCCCATTCTAGAGTTAAACTGTGTACTTTTGATAGCCCAACAGAGTATTGCATTGCAAGGCTAAAATTAAATACTGTTTTTTGTTTTAGCAGTAGATATTTTAATTTTGCTTGACTAGTATTTCATTAGTTCTTAGTACTTACCCTAAATCAGCTATTTAATGTATTTTCCTCCTACTTTCTGTGATGTGAGTGCCCTCTACCTGCAGTGCATACAAGTTGGCTGAATCTTCAAAGGATTATAGGAATTCTGTTCCAGTGTTTCTCATCTCTAGTACACACCAGCGGGTCAGGTTTTAACCTTTTATGTACCGAAGGGGTGCACATCACATTGCAAAGCAATGCGTTGGACACTCCTCTGGTTCTTCAAAATTTTAAGGATATTCCTGATTAAGCATATGCAGATCAATCACTGTACCCCCTGATTACCCACATTTGATGTAGGAGGAATATCCTGAAAATGTGACCTGTTGGTGTGCACTGAGAACTAATGATAATCATTTGCTGTATCATGTTGCACAGCTGAATAGAGAGTGAGACACAATGAGCTCTTAAAGGGTTAGTAATTTCCAAAAAAAAAATTTTTTTGCACTTAGGAGAGCTTAAAAAGCTGAGCTAAATGCAAAAAAACCCTATCTCTCAAACCACTATGGTTTGAGAGATACAGACATTTAACTTTCGATGTCTCCTACTGACAGCTGTAAAGCTGTCAGCAAGAGATCCTTGTTGACCGACATGGAGGCGCTTGAGCAGAGCCGCAATCTCGTTATTTACAACAATGGTCTAAATTTACAAATGGTCTAAAAATGTTCTTGCCAACCAGGCACACGTTTTAGACCGTTCCAATTAAGGGATTCCTTGTAACTAACCAGCTTGAGGCTCTGCTGCAGAGCCTCCGTATCGACCGACAAGGATCTCCTGCTGACAGCTTTACAGCTGTCAGTAGGAGACATCGAACTTTAAATGCCCGTATCTCTTAAACCATAGCGGTTTGAGAGATGTTTTTTTTTTTTTGTATTTAGCTCCGCTTTTTAAGCTCTTCTAAATGCAAAAAACATTTTCTTGGACATGACTAACACTTTAATCCTTTCTTAATCAGTTGAGCCACAGTTGTGGACACGCATCTGGCACTCAGAGGGTAAATTGGGGGAGGGGGGATGTCCAGTGTATCTTTAAGCACTCTGGCACTCACAGACGATTTTAATTTTTTCACTATTTTTAAAATTCCCCAACTATTCCCCCAGCCTTCTAGCTCTGAAACAGCTTTTTATATATCTGTGTGTTGTACAGCCCTATGGTACACAAAAGGTTAACTATCTTCTCAAAAGAAGCGTATCCACAATCTCTTGTTGACTTCTGAGCTCATCTGATACAATCGTTTGCTGCCGGCTCACGTTTGGCTCTGAAAATCTTTAGCAAAACTCACTCCTCTGCTCGACTGGTATCTGTTTGCTTCTGTATGTCATTAGCCTGTACCTACAGCTTTACTGAACGTGTTGGTGTTTTATGTGATTAGTATCTTTTTATTGAGTGCTTAAGCTGTGTTGGCCAATCAGGCTCTTAATGCCTAATGTTCTTACTTCTTTGCAGCTCTGCACAGTCAGTTATGGAAAATTAAAGCTGGTCCTAAAACACAACAGGTAACACGGGCTCCGGGGTAAGGGGAAGGGGTGGCACCGACTGCTTCCATTTGGAACTTTGGGTCATATTCTGAAAGAAAACTTGTAGGGCACTGCAGACAATTCCAGTAGATTCAAATGGAGCTGGTAATCTCACAAATGTTAGTAAGGTCTTCAATGCATTGTGAGACTTCTAGCATTCTAGGGTTAAAAGTTCCATATACATTAACCCCTTAGCGACAATGGACGTACATGTACGTCCTCTGTGGCTGTCACTTAGTGACAGAGGACGTACATGTACGTCCAGGAAATCCGGATCCCCGCGCGGCTGCACGCCGTTCAGGGACTCCGGATTCTTATGAATAAAAAAAAAAAAATGTTAGACGGGCGTTAAGTGACGGCCGCGTCTGCACGCGGCCGTCACTAAGGGGTTAAAATTATTTTTTATACATTCCCTTTTGATGCAGTTGTCCAGAATTGCTCCTATTTTCTTTTAACTATAAGGTACTAGACGGCTGTTGCTCGGTACAAGATTATCATCATTATGTCTTGTGCTGCGCTGGCCCAGAACAGAGTCCCGTGTGTGAGACTGAACCTGTCCCGGCCTCTTACCCAGGTACTTTGTGGAGAGTGCGCACCCAGAGGTCATCCAGGAGCTGCTGCAGGATGCAATCATCCGAAGCTGCAGACTGCGGAACGCTGAGGGGGAGGAAACAGAACTAATTACTGAGACCTTTACTAGCAAATCGGCGGTAAGTCTGAGCAGCATTTGGGTTCTTAAACACAGAACAGTGGGGCAGTCAATTCCTGGACCTTCAGCTGCTGAGGCTGCAACCTCCATCATCCCCAGCCAAACATGACTGGTCAGGGATCATAGGAGTTGTAGTCACCAACAGCTTGAAGAATCATATATATATATATATATATATATATATATACCTATGCATATACAAACACACACATAGTAAAATAGAAAACTCCGAATAACATAACATTCTAAGTAAAAACAGAGCAAACGTGTACATGACCTGTTCCTGAAGGGAGCAGCAAAGAAAGAGGCAGAGCTCAAGGCTGCATCCCAGTTTATAGGGATTGTGGGAGTGGTTAACTGGGGGGAGGGGTATGATGGGTTCAGTTCTTTTTTTCTCTGTATGTAACAATAAAGTTATCTTTGCTGCTGAATGGAGCAGTGGAGAAGGATTATAGCATAATGTGAAGCCTCCGTGGAAATGCCATAAAATTGAAATTAAAACCACGAATGAGCAAACTCTCCACCAATCACACAAATACTAAATCTAAACCAGTTCACTTGTATATCCTACAAGGTGTGTTCCTAATAGAATGTCTCATATATATTGGTATCAAGATGGTCTCGATGTAATTAGTAAGATGGACATGAATGCAATAAAATAATTTAAATGAAAATAAAAATAATAATAATCAAAATGAGTGGGAAATAAACAGTTAACTGTAGTCCCAGAGTTAATGAAATGGAGAGATGATCCATAAACTAAATGGAGATGATCAGTGAATTAAAGGGACAGTAATGTCCCAAAAAATTTTTCCCGTTTTGTACAGTTTAAAATATTAATAAATATGATCCAAACCCTATCTCTCTAACCCCTATGGTTTGAGAGATATAGGGATTCAAAGTCCCCCCCCCCTTCTCCTGATGTCAGCGTCTAGCAGACAAAAGGAGATACCAGTCCGGGGGCCGGCAGGTGGGTCTGTAGCAGAGCAGAAATCGCATTACTTAAAACGAATTAATTCATTGGAAAGGTCTACAAAGCGGGCTTGCAAACCAGGCACACTTTTTAGACCTTTCCAATGAATTAATTCTTTTTAAGTAACCCGATGTGGGCTCTGCTGCAGAGCCGCCTCGAGTCGTACAACTCGATTCTCCTGCTGTCAGCTTTACAGCTGCCATCAAGAGAAGGGGAGGGGGGAACTTTGAATCCCTAGATCTCTCAAACCATAGCGGTTTGAGAGAGAGGGTTTGGAGCGATTTGATTAATATTTTAAAGTCTACAAAACTGGAAAAAAATTTTTTTAGGACATTTCTGTCCCTTTAAATGAAGATGGAAGTCTATTCCGCACCAGAACCTCAATAGATCCTTTTCATGTAGCACATCATAGGAGAACCTCCATTCTCTTAGTGCCTGGACAAAAAATACATGAGCACAAAGAAAAAAAGATCTAAAAGTGGTGCTTTAACCCCATAAGGACCAGCTGGCACTTAAGGACCACAGAGCATTTTTTTTCCCCTCTTGCTGGAATCGGAGGTCCCTGAACGGCATGCAGCCGCACTGGGACCCCTGAATTCCAGAACATACATGTTACATCATGGTCCTTTATTCATGTTCTCCCCATGACGTACATGTACAGTGAGGAAAAAAATTATTTGATCCCCTGCTGATTTTGTATGTTTGCCCACTGACAAGGAAATGATCAGTCTATAATTTTAATGGTAGGTTTATTTGAACAGTGAGAGACAGAATAACAACAAATCCTGAAAAACGCATTTCAAAAAAGTTTTATAAAGTGATTTGCATTTTACTGAGTGAAATAATTATTTGATCCCTTTGCAAAGCATGACTTAGTACTTGGTGGCAAAACCCTTGTTGGCCATCACAAAGGACAGACATTTCTTGTAGTTGGCCACCAGGTTTGCACACATCTCAGGAGGGATTTTGTCCCACTCCTCTTTGCAGATCGTCTCCAAGTCATTAAGGTTTCAAGGCTGACGTTTGCAACTCAAACCTTCAGCTCTCTCCACAGATTTTCTATGGGATTAAGGTCTGGAGACGCCAGGACCTTAATGTGCTTCTTCTTGAGCCACTCCTTTGTTGCCTTGGCTGTGTGTTTTGGGTCATTGTCATGCTGGAATACCCATCCACAACCCATTTTCAATGCCATGACTGAGGGAAGGAGGTTCTCACCGAAGATTTGATGGTACATGGCCCCGTCCATCATCCCCCATCATAATGTTTCCACCTCCATGTTTGACGGTGGGGATGGTGTTCTTGGGGTCATATGCAGCATTCCTCCTCCTTCAAACACGATGAGTTGAGTTGATGCCAAAGAGCTCGTTTTTGGTCTCATCTGACCACAACACTTTCACCCAGTTCTCCTCTGAATCATTCAGATGTTCACTGGCAAACTTCAGACGGGCCTGTACATGTGCTTTCTTGAGCAGGGGGACCTTGTGGGTGCTGCAGGATTTCAGTCCTTCACAGCGTAGTGTGTTACCAGTTGTTTTCTTGGTGACTATGGTCCCAGCTGCCTTGAGATCATTGACAAGATCTACCCATGTAGTTATGGGCTGATTCCTCACCGTTCTCATGATCATTGAAACTCCATGAGGTGAGATCTTGCATGGAGCCCCAGACCGAGGGAGATTGACAGTTATTTTGTGTTTCTTCCATTTGCGAATAATCGCACCAACTGTTGTCACCGTCTCACCAAGCTGCTTGGCAATGGTCTTGTAGCCCATTCCAGCCTTGTGTAGGTCTACAATCTTGTCCCTGACATCCTTGGACAGCTCTTTGGTCTTGGCCATGGTGGAGAGTTTGAAATCTGATTGATTGCTTCTGTGGACAGGTGTCTTTTATACAGGTAACAAGCTGAGATTAGAAGCACTCCCTTTAAGAGAGAGATCCTAATCTCAGCTTGTTACCTGTATAAAAGACACCTGAGAGCCAGAAATCTTGCTGATTGATAGGGGGTCAAATATTTATTTCACTCAGTAAAATGCAAATCAATTTATAACTTTTTTGAAATGTGTTTTTCAGGATTTTGTTGTTGTTGTTCTGTCTCTCGCTGTTCAAATAAACCTACCATTAAAATTATAGACTGATCATTTCTTTGTTAGTGGGCAAACGTACAGAATCAGCAGGCGATCAAATCCTTTTTCCCTCACTGTATGTCCTTGGTCATTAATGGGTTAAGTCATTTACCTACCACAAGGTAGTAGCTGATCGATGTTTTGACTTAAAATTTAAAACGAAGTATTACTATCCCTTTATTTTATTTTGTAGGCATTAAAAAAACATGAAGAACGATATAAGTCTTATCTCTCAAACCTTTATGGTTTAAGAGATATTCACAAGCAAAGTTTCCCCTCCCGCCCCTTTTACCTAATGTAAGCCATCTCTTCTCAGATGTGGAATCTGGTTGTAAGACCAGACATATAACAGCAGGGGAAAATCTTCTTTATATGAAAACAATGAAAGCCCTGCCCCCCCCTTGACAAGCTTTTCAGGTTTTTCCCTTATCTTAATTGAAGATTGTCCCTCTGTGCAATCTACCTAGGCACCTCCCTTCTGCTTTGGCTGAGCAGTGTTACATCAGTAAAAGTGGCGGGAGGGGGATACTTTGTCATTGAATTACTCCTGAACTACAACTCTGACAGAAATGAAATAACACTCTCCAAAGTCCAAATCCTGTATAATAATTTGCTAAGTTGTGTGTAACGCCCGACATGCGCAGTAGACACTGCTGCACGTGCGGCAGTCATGCGCAGTACAGACTGCCCGCGCCGCGGCTGATACAGAGCTGGGCGCTCCGAAGGAGCGTCCAGCTCTGTATCAGCAGTGGCGCGGGCAGTCTCTGCTGCTCGTGATTGCCCCGCGACCGGCTGCCAGAGGCACTGTGGCCCGTGTAACTGGCTGTTCAACTAGTACTATGATGATTAATTAGAGCTGTTTTTATTATGAAACATTACTATCCCTTTAATTCACGTGTTCCAAATATATGATGGCACATTTTTAATCTCATGGCGGATTCTGGTTTAATTTTGTATTATTTGTAATATCTGTTATTCCCACCCAGATTTCCAAGACGAATGAATCAGCTGGCGGCCCGTCGACCTCACAGGTCCCGGAAGGACAGACCAAGCCGGATGTCCCTGCCGACCTGTTTGAGTTTTATGAACAGATGGACAAGGAGGAAGAGGAGGAGGAGGAGACACAGACAGTGTCCTTTGAGGTCAAACAGGTAAAGTGTATTCTCTGGTTATGATGGACTAAGAATGTCTGGAGCAAATAAACTGCATCTTGGGTACAAAACAAACTCTAAAAAAAGCGATTCATTTAAATGGAGCTCTTTTAACACCTTGAATGCTATGGAAGGCTCCACAAGATTACTTTGTAATGCATTTGAGACCTCCTTAAAGGGATAGTAATGATTCACAATAAAAGCAGCTCCAATTAATCTTCATAGTGTTTGGGCCATGGAGAGTGTTATTTCAATTCTGTCAGAGTTGTAGTACAAGAATAATTGAATGATAAAGTATCCCCCTCCCTCCCCTTTTTACTGATGTAACACTGCTCACCTCAGAGCAGCAAGACTGTCCGGATGGATCACAGAGAGGGATAATCTTCAGTGAGCATAAGGGAAAACCTGTCAGGGGGCAGGGTTTTCCTTATGATCACAGTAAGAAGATTGTCCCTTGCTGTGATCTGTCCGGTCAAGAGACCAGATTCCACATCTGAGGGGAGGTGGCTTACACTAGGTAAAAGGGGGCAGGAGGGGGATACTTTATCATTCAATTGCTCTTGAACTGCAACTTGAAATAACACTCTCCATGGCTCAAATACTATGAAGATTAATTGGAGCTGCTTTTATTCTGAAACATTACTAACCATTTAACATTCGAGTGTTTACAAGCCTCATTTAAAGCAATAGGAATGTTTATTTGTTCCCTATAGTGCAAATGGTCTGCTCCAGCATGAATATAAGTCAGTGCTTTCCAAACTGTGTGTTGCGACACGTTAGTGTGTCGGCTGCAGTGTGTAGGTGTGTCACAGGCAAAGGTGCCATTTACACACCGTGAGACTGTCATTCAACCCAAGCACGAGCTACACTGGGAGCTGAGATAAAAAACTACTACTTAATGGTCGCATTTACACAGAGATTGCGTCCATGTGCTGCATACAGCTGGAGCGCCACAAAAGATTTGTAACAGCTGGAGTGCCTCTGTGGGTTGCATACATAATATGTATGCAGCACACGGAGGCACTCCAGCTGTTACAAATCTTTTGGCTGTTCAGCTGTTAAAATCTTTTGAGATGCCACCTCCTCAATACCTCTGCCCTCTCTTTGGGCTGCCAGGCTGGAGTGTCCCTGTGCAGCGAGGCTGCCTGTCACATGGCTGCTGCTTCTGCTCGTGGTGCCAATGAGACAGGAAAGAAGGACAGTACTTCTAAAATCAGTTATGCGCTATCTATTTACTAATGCGACATGAGAATCTTGCTCTTATATGTAGCGCAACATTCTCATGTCATCATTTTAAAAAACACACGACATGCTTAATGCCATCAGCAGTATGAATGAAAGGTTTCCATGAGATATGTTGTGTCCCCATACATCTTCTTATTACAATTTATGTGTGTGTCCGTATCTCTTATAAGGGATTATTAGTTTAACCTCCGGTTTACTAGCAAAACTGAATTAAAGTGTCACAAAATGATGCATGTCTAAAAAGTGTGTCACCAACATGAAAAGTTTGGAAAGCTCTGATATAAGTCTTCTAAGTGCATCTGCCTTACTGGCCTTTTATTTTGAATTTTTCTACCCATGTTGACCAGGAAAAAATTGAGGAGCTTCAGAAGCAATGTATCCACCTGGAATACCCGCTGCTGGCAGAGTACGACTTCAGGAATGACACAATGAACCCGGACATTAATATCGACCTGAAGCCCACGGCCGTGCTCCGTCCGTACCAGGAGAAGAGTCTGCGCAAGATGTTTGGCAATGGCCGCGCTCGGTCCGGGGTCATTGTGCTCCCTTGTGGTGAGGACCAGACCGTATTTGTCACACGGTGATGGAGCCGTAAACTTATTTTTGAAAAAATACGTCTGGCAGTTTTGTTCTTGCGGAGTAAAACAAGGACAGTCCCACTTGTGGGAATTTTTTGGAATTAAAGGGTTAATAATCCCCCAAAAAACTGTTGACGAATTGATAGGACTAATAAAAAAAAAACCATGTAATGCCCTTATTCCCATCTCTCAAACAGTTAATGGTTTGAGAAATGTAAGAAAATAAAGACCTCCTCTCCCTCCCCCTTCTCATGCGTCTGATGTATAGCGGACGTCATGAGATCCTGCTTCTGGGACCAGACGGCGGCTCTTCAGGAGCGATGTCATCTAGATATCTAACTATGATTACTTCATCGGAATGGTCTACAACGTGTGTCTGGCTTGCACCCGTTGTAGACCATACCGATGAAGTAATTATAGTTAGATATCCCGATGTCAGCACTCCTGAAGAGCCGCCTAAAGTCGGGCGACCGGATTCTGCCTCTGACAGCTTTACAGCTCGTCATGCAGAAAGGGGAGCGAACGGAGGACTTTATATTATTATTTCTCTCAAACCATAACGGTTTGAGAGATGGGAATGAGGGCGTTACATGTTTTTTTATTACTCCTATCCATTCACCAACAGTTTTTTGGGGGGTTTACTAACCCTCTAATTGGAGCTGCTTTTGTTTTGAAACATTACTATCCCTTTAATTGTAATATAATCCAGTGTGTCTGAGTGCAGGGTTTTATGATATCGATACTTGATCACGGTGGGTAATCGGTGGATTTGTCCTCCTGTGCTTAATCAGGGATCTCCCTAAAACTTGATTTATTGGTGTGTCCAGAGGCCTGGAGCTCTTACTTTGTTTAATTTGGAATTTTAACCCCTTGAATGCTAGAGGTCCCTAAGGCATTACTTAGAGGTCCCTCCAGCATTCAAACAGTTGAAAGAACGTTTTGAATCAGTGGGACTTTTTATTTGATGCCCATCTGCTGTCATTGATTTGCCCCTGAATTACCCCACTTCTGTCGGCATTTTGTTACCCCTTTGAGTGCCAGAGAGGTATCCAACTCATTGCAACGCAATGTGTTGGAGACCTCCCTGGCACTCAGAGTTAAACTGGTTTTGACAGCTCCGTATTCTGTGATGCTACTGTATCTTAGTGCCTGGCATAGTATTAGTGCGTCTTTTAATTTAATGTAATATCAGCCTATTGCATAAGACTGTTATAGGAGTGGCCGTTCACTTTAGGCAGAGGAGAAAACTGTTTGTTAGTTATTTAACCCCTTGGAGGCTAGAGAGGTCTCCAGTGCATTGCAAAGTAATGTTTTAGAGACCTCGCTAGTGTTCAAAGGGTGGATCCCTCTCTGAAATTTTAAGGCGCACTCTCACCTCCTTCAGAGTTCTTCTTATTCCGTTCTTGGTTCCCATTGAATGTTAAAGGGATAGTAATACTTTATTATTACTATCCCCCGTATTGTAAATATATGTAAAATAATGTTTTTTATGGTTTGAGAGATAACCGAAGGCAAAGTCCCCCCTCCCTCCCCCTTCCCTGAAGTCAGCGTTGTGCTGACTGCTGGGGGATCTGTCGTACGACAGGCTTGTGGCTCTGCAGCTGAGCCTCGATCCCGTTAGTGACAAAGAATTATTTCACTGAAATGGTCTTCTACATGTGCTTGATTTTGTAGAAGACCGTTTCAGTGAAATAATTCTTTGTCACTAACGCGATCGAGGCTCAGCTGCAGAGCCGCATGATGAAAGTCAGACCGGATATCCCTGCAGTCAGTACAACGCTGACTTCAGGGAAAGGGGAGGGAGGGGGGACTTTGCCTTCGGTTATCTCTCATACCATAAAGGTTTGAGAGATGAACCTGGGGGCTATTAAATTATTTTGCAAATATGTACAATATGGGGCATAGTAATAATAAAGTATTACTATCCCTTTATATCCATGTGTGTATTTTTTTTTTAAACACTCTTTTCACTGACAAATAAGCTTTAAAATGTAACCACGTGGCATCACTTCAGAACAGGCTGAGGTGCAGCTCTATACCGCAGCCTGTCAATCTTCACCTCTTCCCCTCCCCAGTTGTTCCCCGTTACTACCTCTTCCTCTGACGGAGGAATCCACCATGTGACCTGGCGCTGTCTCTTGCCATTTTAAAGCCTATTTCTCCGTGAAAAGTGTGTTTAAAAAAAAAAAACAAAACAAAACACGATTTTAACATTTATTGGGAAGCAAGAATGGATTAAGAAGGACTTTAAAGGAGGTGAGAGTTCCCTGCAAACCAGGCACACTTTGTAGACCGTTCTAATGAAGTATTTCTTTGTATGCCATGTTGTTTAGGGTCTGCTGGAGAGCCATCTGGTCCCGGGACCAGGATCTCAGTCTGTCAGCTAGAGCATTGACGTGTGTAAAAGGGGTGGGAGGGGGGAACTTTAGAAGCTTATAACTCTTAAACTATACAAGTCTGAGCGACGGGACTTACATAATTTCAGTAAATTTTTTTAATATGTACAATATTAAACTTTCGTAAAATCAAGTATTAATATCCCTTTAAAGGAATTTGCAATGCATTTGATACCACTGTTCACCCTGTTTGCATTTCTTTTTGAATACTAGCAGTCACCCTAGCAATTCATTGAATACTTCTTTAACGTGCAAAGAGTTAAGCATGCAATCCACAAAGCAGATGTTGCTTGTTTCTTTCCCTGTAGGTGCTGGCAAGTCCCTGGTTGGTGTCACTGCTGCCTGTACAGTTAGGAAGAGGTGTCTGGTCCTGGGGAATTCTGCTGTGTCTGTGGAGCAGTGGAAAGCCCAGTTTAAAATGTGGTCTACCATCGATGACAGTCAGATATGTCGGTTTACATCTGATGCGAAGGACAAGCCAATTGGATGCTCTATTGCTATAAGCACATACTCCATGCTTGGTCACACAACAAAACGGTCGTGGGAGGCTGAACGTGTGATGGAGTGGCTCCGTAGCCAGGAATGGGGACTGATGATTCTAGATGAAGTGCACACAATACCAGGTAAGGAACAATCTATCACCTGTACAGTGGTTCTTAAACTAGGTTTCCTGAAATACCAGGGGTCCATGAAGAAGCACTGCTAGTGGACAGTAGAACCAGGCCGGGGTGTGATACAGTGTATGTGTGGTTCTTTGACTACCAGTGGACAGTAGTACAGTGCTGAGGTGTCAGAAAGTGTATGTGTGGTTTTGTGACTACCAGTGGAACAAGACTGGGCTGTGCCCATGTATGTGTGGTTCTGTGACTAGTAGAGGGTAGTGGAACAGTTCTGGGTGTCACCATGTATGTGTGGTTCTGTGACTAGTAGAGGGTAGTGGAACAGTTCTGGGTGTCACCATGTATGTGTGGTTCTGTGACTAGTAGAGGGTAGTGGAACAGTTCTGGGTGTCACCATGTATGTGTGGTTCTGTGACTACTAGAGGGTAGTGGAACAGTTCTGGGTGTCACCATGTATGTGTGGTTCTGTGACTACTAGAGGGTAGTGGAACAGTTCTGGGTGTCACCATGTATGTGTGGTTCTGTGACTACTAGAGGGTAGTGGAACAGTTCTGGGTGTCACCATGTATGTGTGGTTCTGTGACTACTAGTGGACGTTTGTGAAATTGTAGCACTTCAGACAGTGCGCTTCTGTTTTATCAGAGACAGACAGAAGCTCACAGCGCTAACCCGCCAGAATATATACATAGTAGTTGAAGAGCCCGTTACACGGGCCACAGTGCCACTGCCAGCCGGTCGCGGGGCAGTCATGCACAGTAGAGACTGCCCACGCCGCGGCTGATATAGTGCCAGCCGGTCCCGGTGCAGTCATGCTCAGTAGAGACTGCCAATGCCACGGCTGATACAGAGCTGGATTCTCCTTCGGAGTGCCCCGCTCTGTATCGGCCTCGTCACTGGCAGTCTCTACTGAGCATGACTGCATCATTACAAACTTTCTAGCGAATTATTATATAGGATAGTGAATAAGATTAGAGAAACACCAAGTGACTGGTATCTAGATGGCAGCAAGGATTGACCAGGTTCTCCAGTACCCCCACACATTAGGTGAAACCTAAAGTGTGTATACCAAACACAAAGCAAACCTGCATCTCCATACCAGTGTGCAATTGTGTGTCCTGCCTTGAACATATAAATAATAACTGTTAGTAAATATGAGGATTGAGTTCCATAATTTGGCCAAAGAGTCCTCATATTTATTAAGTATTATTACATATGCCCAAGGCAGGGCACACATTTGCACATTGGTATGGAGGAGAGCAGGTTTGCTTTTAATTCTGTTTTCTGTTACACTTCTCTTGTTATGTGCCAGGGATATGGAGCGATGAGGTGTGAACCCCTCTTGTACTCAAAGGAGTAAGGAAAAGCGGAACAGTTATGGAGAAATCAACTGCACCTTAATGAGCAAGTAACCATTTCCCAAATTGCCGCTGATCAAAATTTTATTTATAAACCCTTGAATGCAAGGGGATTTCCAACTTATTGAAAAACAATGCATTGGAGACCTCCCTAGCATCCAAGTGGGTTAAAACCCATTTAAATCAAAGGCAATTTTTATTTTCCCCCATTTATGTAGTTGGTTTGCGCCATTTCATCGTAAAGGAGCAGTAAGCTTTTTTTTTTTTTTTTTTTTTTTTTTTTTTTTATGAAAACACATTTTACAGAGCATTTCCTGCTGAATAAAACAAGGTCACTCTCATCGCTGTCAGATGTTTTATTCAAAAATTATAGCAGTTTAAATAATCGGTGAATTTACTTCCTGATAGTTCTAACTGACAGGAAGTGAATTTACTGTGTTTACTTCCTGATAGTTCTAACTGACAGGAAGTGACAGGCAGTTTCTATCACATTCTATGGAGAACTGTATGTCTCTGACTTTTCTGACTTTCCTCTCCATTAGAATCTAACAGGAAATCTAATTAGAATTTGACCACTAGAGGGCACTGCTAATGTAAAAAAACACGGGTTTAAACTGTAATAACTCTGGAAATATAAATCTCTCTGCAGTGGGAGTACCATTATTTTACTCAATAGGAAAATCCCTACAATATATATTTTTTCATAAAAAAAAGTTTGCTGCTTTTTTTTATGCTGCTCCTTTAAGTGCATCAGTCGGTGTCACTGAACCTGAGACGTTCCCTGTACACACGTATGGTACTGAGCTGTTCTCCGTATACAAACTGGCTACAATTCCTTCCTTCTCCTTTCAGCTAAAATGTTCCGAAGAGTGTTGACCATCGTCCAGGCTCACTGCAAACTGGGTCTGACTGCTACACTGGTCAGAGAAGATGACAAAATCGTAGATCTGAATTTCCTGATTGGTCCTAAACTCTATGAAGCAAACTGGATGGAGCTGCAAAACAATGGTTATATCGCAAAGGTGCAGTGCGCCGAGGTGAGTGATAATGGCAGAGTATGGGGCCTACTGAGGATTGTAACATGCCCACGTTGTAAGATGAAGTGTGTTACAGAGTTTGTGTAACAAAGCCAATGTAAGGATAATGTTTTCCACAAGTGCAAAGGATGAGTCACATTCTACCTGTAAAGAGACATTAACATAAAAAAAATGAAATGCGTTGAAATAACTTTAAATATCTCCTACAGCTAGCATATGTACACATTTACAATTCATTTTTTATGTCCCTAAACATGCTTTTGAACCCATGTGTAAACCATCCTGTTCAGAGAGCATTTAATTTTGTTTGCGCTGTTTGTATTGAGAAGTAAAGAGCTAGTCGGCTAGTCTTTGTGATTAATGCTGGCGTCTCCTGTATTTAGAGAGGAGATGCTGTTATCTTTTCTCAGCTCATTCACAGATAATCCTGCACAATTAGTTGGATTAGTGGAAAAGGCAGGAATGGCTGCTTCCTCAGAGCATATGTAAGACTAGATTTTTTAGGCATTCAAAAATAGAGAATTTTTTTTATAGATTCTCACATGATGTACAGGGCATTTAAATGTGTGAACCACAGTTCAGTTTTTTGTGTTAGTATTCCTTTAAATTGGAATTGTTACTTTATAACAGAGTAGCGAATGGTACAGGGCATTGCATGCAGTTTGGGGACCCACTGAACCGCAGTAATGATATTCACCCCCTGCCCACTCCTGTGACAATCACTACTCCTGATTAGCTGCCTGCCGTCAATCTCTGCCCCATTTCCCCCCCCCCCCCGACATTCCTGGGGAGGGACAGACAGTGAACAAGAAACAGAGAGGAAAAGTATATATATAAAAATTGAGGACCGATATGCGGGAGGAATCATTATATATCAGGGTGCAACCTACCTTCTCTCTGGCTCAAAATAGAGTTTTAAACATTAGAGGGAGAACTGCCTGTTGACTGTTTGACAGAAGGCAATGCCTGTGGTGGGCTACACGCAAATGCAATTCACTCCCCAAAGCCTTAGACTAGTATTACCCTGCAGCTCCTGTTTGATGTCAGAATCAAGGCTCACTTCTCTCTCTCTTGTGTTCAGAGCTCTGTCTGGAAGCCATTTTCTTGTAGCCCGGTAGACATCACTTCCTGTCACAGTAGACAATGGGCAGTTCTCTTCTAGTGTATAGAACTCTGTTCTCTGCAGTCTTCATTCCAGGACTTTGTATTGTCCCAGAAGGGGGCTTCCTGGGACATGGGACACACTCTTAAAATCCAGGACTGTCTTGGGCGATACGGGACGTAGTCACCCTATTCTCAACCCATGCCCTTAGGGCCTACAAACAGGCAAGGATTTGTGGATCTCCTTGTTAGAGAGCAGGTGAGTTAATCAAATTGGCTGAATCTCTAATCAATACATCTGTGTTCCATTGGGGACGTTCGCAGGTCCTGGCTTGTTGGGCAGCCCTAAGGGTATGGGCTGAGAACCATCTAGTATATGACTACTGTGAGCTGTCTGATTTTTACTAACCAGACCTCACTTTTAACTTGGGACATCTAAGAAATAAACATATTTCAGGGCTGAAATCAAAGCCGTCCTGCAGTTTACATTTTTCCTATGTGGTCACAGTTAAAGGGAGTGTAATGTCGCCAGAAAAACTAACATTTGATTATTCATTACTAGTTGAAGAGCCCGTTACACGGGCCACAGTGCACTGCCAGCCGGTTGCGGTGCAGTCATGCTCAGTAGAGACTGCCCGCACCACAGCTGAGCTGGACGCCTCGTCACTGGCAGTCTCTACTGCGCATGACTGCGTGGTTACACACACGTTTTAGCGAATTATTATATAGGATAATCCTATATAATAATTCTCTAAGTGTGTGTTTGTCAGAAACCATCATGTGCAGTAGAGATGGCTGTGCGCGCTGCAGTCAGGCGCAGTACAGACTTTCCACTCCGCGGCTGATAATGTAGCGTGGCGCGCAGTGAGGACTACGGTCTGAATTCGGAGCTCTACTGTGCATGACTGCACTGCGGCCCTTTCTGGGTGGCACTGTGGGCTCTTCAACTAGTTATATATAATGCAAACAAACAAGAAAAAAGAGAAGGGCGCTCCCTAGTGCAATAAGCCTTGCTAATAAAGGACCACCACCAATAGACACCGTACTCACAGTGTTCAGGATCACTAATAGTGATCAGTGTTCACAGATGGAGGAATCTGACTGCTCCCACTCAGTCAGTTGGAACAGGTGGATGCTGCGTCTTCTAAAAGCACTCCTCAATTGTAGATGGAAGGCCTTAAACACAAGAAACAGACGAAGAAGGAAGAGCGCAAACCACCAGACCAATATTCACAACTTGATATCAAAATGGACTCGATGTTATACTCACAATTGAAGATCAAATAGCTGGTACTCCATGTATAACCAGTTAAAGTAAATGGGGATAACACAAGACTGCCCCGTTACAGTCAACCAATCTCTGCAAATAAAGCTCCGGGTCCTCCAAGTACCATATGTGGTTTATTTAAAATATATTAATAAAAAATAATAACATGCTGTGTATCAAAAAACGTATCAATTCAGCCACAATAGCTTAACATATTATTAATATATTTTAAATAAACCACATATGGTACTTGGAGGACCCGGAGCTTTATTTGCAGAGATTGGTTGACTGTAACGGGGCAGTCTTGTGTTATCCCCGTTTGCTTTAGCTGGTTACATGGAGTACCAGCTATTTGATCTTCAGTTGTGAGTACAACATCGAGTCCAGTTTGATGTCAAGTTGTGAATATTGGTCTGGTGGTTTGCGCTCTTCCTTCTCAGTCTATATATAATGCACCTTGTTGTTTTAAATGTCCATATTGTTGTATTCGCCTTGTAATTTGAGTTGAAAGTTTCTCCCTCCCGCCCCTTTTCCCTACGTTACTCATAGTCTCCCCAGATCTGAAAGCCGGTCCGGACGGATCGCAATGAGGGACGATATTGTGTCACTGTAAAGCTGACAGCAGGAGATAATGGTCATGCAACCAGCCGGCGGCTCTTCAGCAGAGCCGAAATAGCACAATCTAAAAATAAATACTTAATTGGATCTGTTTATTAAGTGTGCCTGGTTTGCAGGCACATTTTGTCGTCCATTCCAATGAAGTATTTGTTTCTAGATCACGCTATTTTGGATCTGCTGAAGAGCCACTGGCTGGTCGCATGACCAGAATCTCCTGCTGTCAGCTACAGCGCTGACATCCATGAAAGGATAGGAAGGGGAGAACTTTATCTTCATATGTATCTCTCAAACCATTGCATTTGTGTTAGCGATACAAGTCACATCCTCTTTGCATCCTCTTATATTATGGCCTAGTCTCATGGTGGGCGATATGATACCTTCAGCTACTGACACACTTCAACTTCCATCACTTCCTGCCATCCATTGACTGGAGGTGAATGATGGGAGCTGTAGTCTTAACAGCAGCTGGAGGACCTGATGTTGCGCATCCCAGATCTAAGTTGTAAATTTAAAGGGATAGTAACACATAATATGTACAAAAAAAATTATATATATACTAGTTGAACAGCCTGTTACACGGGCCACAGTGCCACTGCCACCCAGTCGTGGGGCAGTCACGCGCAGTGGAGACTGCCCGCGCCACGACTGATACGGAGCGGGCGGTCTCTACTGCGCATGACTGCAGCGCGCGCAGCAATTTAGAGAATTATTATATAGGATATACATTGGAGGGTTTAGTCTCCTGAGTAAAACAAGGGAACTCACAGAGCAGTGTTAGGTTATTGCAGCTAAAATGTAATTTTTTTTTAGATGCAGTATCTCAGTGGCCTTTGGAGAGTGTTATTTCAATTCTGTCAGAGTTGTAGTTCAAGAGTAATTCAATGACAAAGTATCCCCCTCCCTCCCCTTTTACTGATGTAACACTGCTCACCTCAGAGCAGCAAGACTGTCCGGATGGATCACAGAGAGGGACAATCTTCAGTGATCATAAGGAAAAACCTATAAAACCTGTCAAAAGGGGGCAGGGTTTTCCTTATGATCACAGTAAGAAGATTGTCCCTTGCTGTGATCTGTCTGGTCTGTGGACAGGATTCCACATCTGAGGGGAGGTGACTTACACTAGGTAAAAGGGGCGGGAGGGGGATACTTTACCATTCAATTACTCTTGAACTACCAATCTGACAGTATTGATATAACACTCTCCATGGCCCAAATACTATGAAGATTAATTGGAGCTGCTGTTTTTGTGAAACATTACTATCACTTTAAAGTGGAACTAAAACATTATAATAACTTGGATGCTTGAAATAACTTTCAAAATATTAGCTATTCTTTATTAGTAGCTATTTAGCTTTCGTTATTTGACAGTTCATGCAACTGTTACTTCCTTCTCTGAATTCCTGACTAATGTGCATAAACTGACAAATAAATCTATATCTCTTGTAAACAACAAATTTAAATAATGGTGGCTGACAAAACATAGAAATTATTATGAAAGCGCTTTCAAAATTACCTGAATCATTATAAAGGGTTCATTCCACTTAACCTAAATAGCTGGGGGACACCCATAGTCCAAGCTTGATTCACCCCCTTCCTTTTGTATTAAAGTGGAAGTTTCACCATTATTCAAGTTTACATATTTGAGAACTGTATTAAAAACTGTCTATGTGTCATGTTATCCAAAAGACCAGCAAATGTACAGGTAAGGACATACTGATACTTGTTACCATATGCTAATGTATGCTAAATGCTATGCCCTTGTGATAGCAGTGATGTCATACACTAATGAAGGTTTTACTTATGCTTCGTATGCTAATGAAGCATTGTGCAGTACCAGGAAATTTTCACTTTCACTTTGCCCAGAAATAAATGTGAAAATCTCCTAAACTAGACATCTGCTGGACTTTTGGTTAACATGACCTATAGGTGTAGAATTAAGCTGCAAGTTCCACTTTAAACCCTCAGTCCCTTCCCCTTTCCCCCACTAGAGGGTAGTGTTGGATTATGGTTCTTTTGTCCGCTGTCCCTGTGAATGATTGTGGGTTTTTTTTTTTCCTTACATGATCACTTCTACGTAAAAGGTGTTTTGTTTTTTTAGCGCTGAACAGGAAGAACATTATTTTCTGCATGTTAAATTATGTACCATATGAAACAGTTTATCAATAAGTGAACACAATTCACTTCTTTTTTTTCTCCACTCTTTGTAATATATATTTTGAATACTTTATTTTAACTTTTTCTGCTCTCTTACCTGGCTGACAGGCAAGATGGAGCGCGGACATCTTGCCAGTGTGACGTCCGTGCGCCTGCGCTGTCAGTTCCAGCCGGGTCTAGGAGGCGTTGCTAGGAGCCATTTGGCTCCGGTTGGGACTGACAGCGCAGGCACATTGGCAGGATGTCTGTGCTCTGTCCTGCCTGTCATCCGTGGAAGAGAGCAGAAATCTATTAAATAAGGTAATTATTCTGGCGACTAGCGCTACTAAGCAGCTAGTCACCAGATGGGGACTTAGTGAAGCTAAAGATTGTGTCAGGTGGTAGTTCCACTTTAAAGGGATAGTAATGTTTCATAATAAAAGCAGCTCTAATTAATCTTCATAGTATTTGGACTTTGGAGAGTGTTATTTCAATTCTGTCAGAGATGTAGTTCAAGAGTAATTCAATGACAAAGTGTCCCTCTCCCGCTCCTTTTACTGATGTACCACTGTTCAGCCAGATCAGAATGGAGGTGCCCAGGTAGACTGCAGAGAGGGACAATCTTCAATTAAGGTAAGGGAAGAACCTGAAAAGCTTGTCAAGGGGGGGCAGGGCTTTCATTGTTTTCATATAAAGAAGATTGTCCCCTTATGTTATCTGTCTGGTCTTTCAACCAGATTCCCCATCTGAGAAGAGATGGCTTACACTAGGTAAAAGGGGCGGGGAGGGGAACGTTGCTTGTGAATATCTCTCAAACCATAAATGTTTGAGAGATAAGACTTATATCATTCTTCATATTTTTTTAATGCCTACAAAATAAAATAAAGTTAAAACGAAGTATTACTATCCCTTTAAAGAAGAAAAAAAAATTGAGCTGTAATAACTGTTGAATGAAAAATCTCCTATCAGTGTGACACTTTTATTTTGGTGAAAAAAAGCGCTATGGAAAAACAAAAAAAAACATAAAACCCAAGTCCTGCTCCTTAACCTTTTCAGTGTCGCTTTTCTTTGTGCTGAATTTCTCCCACCCCCTAGCACTCTGAGGGTTACAGTTTAGAGTAGCGTGTTGCCATGGTAACCCATGGATTCCTGTTGCTCTTCTATTCTTATGGCAGTGGAAAGGTTGCCCCTGTGTTCATTCATCCAGGAGCATTTCCAGACAAGGAGTCGTCTTGTTTAGAATGTGCGCTTGTTTCTGTGCTGGCCACAGCCTCCTCTTACTCTGTTTTTTATCCCCTAGGTCTGGTGTCCAATGTCTCCCGAGTTTTACAGAGAATACGTCGCTATCAAAACAAAGAAGAGAATCCTGTTGTACACCATGAACCCGAATAAGTTCAGAGCCTGCCAGTTCCTGATTAAGTTCCACGAGCGGAGGAATGACAAGATTATTGTGTTTGCAGACAATGTCTTTGCGCTGAAGGAGTACGCCATCAGGCTGAACAAGTAAGGGGCTCTTCATTACCATGTGGGAGGAGGCACGGTCTCCTTGCCTGAAGACGGCAAATACAGAGCAGTGATGGGGAGACTGTTACTCTCCAGGCAAGGGTCTTCACCACCCAGAGACAAGTGTTTTAAACCTTTGAGTGCCAGCGGGGTACGCAACGCATTGCAATGCGTTGCGTACCCCTCTGGCACTCAAAGGGTTAACCCTTTCGATCCTAGAGGCATCTTCAATGGTACCTCTACCATCCAAGATGTTTGGAACACTTTAGTGTCAAGTTGCACTTAACCCCTTAACGACCGGCCGATTGGCGCTGTCAGTTAAGGACCACGGAGCTTTTTTTTTTTTTTTTCTACTTCTTTAGCTTCCGGACTCCCCGAATGGCGTGCGGCCGCGGGGGGAGCCCAGAATTCCATGACGGTCGTAGTACATCGTGGGTCATTCAGTCGGATCGACCATGGACGTACTATGACCGTCAAGTGTCGTTAAGGGGTTAAGCAGCACTGAAGAACGTCACGGCACATATCATCTCCATCATACAGCAGTCAGGTGTATCTATATAATTACCGTGTGTAACAGAAGTACTTACCTAGGTAGGAGTCCATCACACAGCAGTCAGGTGTATCTATATAATTACCGTGTGTAACAGAAGCACTTACCTAGGTAGGAGTCCATCATACAGCAGTCAGGTGTATCTATATAATTACTGTGTGTAACAGAAGCACTTACCTAGGTAGGAGTCCATCATACAGCAGTCAGCCGTATCTGTATAATTACTGTGTGTAACAGAAGCACTTACCTAGGTAGGAGTCCATCATACAGCAGTCAGGTATCTATATAACTACTGTGTGTAACAGAAGCACTTACCTAGGTAGGAGTCCATCATACAGCAGTCAGGTATCTATATAATTACTGTGTGTAACAGAAGCACTTACCTAAGTAGGAGCCCATCACACAGCAGTCAGGTGTATCTATATAATTACTGTGTGTAACAGAAGCACTTACCTAGGTAGGAGTCCATCATACAGCAGTCAGGCGTATCTATATAATTACTGTGTGTAACAGAAGCACTTACCTAGGTAGGGGTCCATCACACAGCAGTCAGGCGTATCTATATAATTACTGTGTGTAACAGAAGTACTTACCTAGGTAGGAGTCCATCACACAGCAGTCAGGTGTATCTATATAATTACTGTGTGTAACAGAAGCACTTACCTAGGTAGGAGTCCATTATACAGCAGTCAGGTGTATCTATATAATTACTGTGTGTAACAGAAGCACTTACCTAGGTAGGAGTCCATCATACAGCAGTCAGGTGTATCTATATAATTACTGTGTGTAACAGAAGCACTTACCTAGGTAGGTGTCCATCATACAGCAGTCAGGCGTATCTATATAATTACTGTGTGTAACAGAAGCACTTACCTAGGTAGGAGTCCATCATACAGCAGTCATGTGTATCTATATAATTACTGTGTGTAACAGAAGCACTTACCTAGGTAGGAGTCCCATATATAAAGAAGTCTGCTTCTTGGTCACACTTCCTCACAACAAACAGTGGCTTTCAACAGACCTGTAACTAGTATCTGTTTGTAAACAGAAATAACTACCACTAGATTAAGACAAGATCAGTTGCAAATAAAACTTAAAATAGAATTAAGTGACCCACCTAGGTAAGTACTCCTGTAAGCAAATTGTGACCCACTTACTCAGTGTATTTCAAATTTCAGCTACTATTACTGGCCCTTTAATTATATTGCGCACTCAATTTGCTGGCTGGGTTCCAGTTTCGGTGTTGGGGGGGGGTTTCTTTTCAGTCCTCAGTGTATCTTAAAATCTGTCTGAAAGGAGATTAGCTGGAGTGATTGCATTCGGAATGTTACTGGCTCTATTCATTGTTCCGTGTGAGCAGACAGAGGGAACTTGAGATGACTGTCCAATTACCCATCACACACACACACACACATACATACATATACGTCTGTTCATTCAGTGACCTCAGACACTTAATGAGCTTCTTAAAGGCCAGTGAACTCTTCACCAGGGCAAAATACAGAGCATCCCAACAAAAGTTTGCATTCAAACAGTGGTGGTGGTGATTTGGGAGGGGGTCGGAAAAGTCTCAGGAGATTGGATATCTGAGGCTCTTTAACCCCTTAACGACCCTTGACGGTCATAGTACGTCAAGGGTCGATTTGACTTAACGACCGATGACGTACTATGACCGTCATCGAGTTCCGGGCTCCCCCCGCGGCTGCACGCCGTTCGGGGTGTCCGGAACGCAACGGAGCAAAAAAAAAATTTTGCTCCGTGGTCGTTGAGTCGCGTCTTCGGCCGGATTTCCCGGTCCTTAAGGGGTTAAAGGGGATCCATGCCCTAGGAAGCAAAGTGCCTCTTAATTTGTTTAAAGGAGCAGTAAACTTTTTTTAGGAAAAAAATATATATTGTAAGGATTTTCCTATTGAGTAAAATAAGGGTACTCCCACTGCCGAGAGATTTATATTTCCAGAGTTATTACAGTTTAAACCCATGTTTTTTTACATTAGCAGTGCCCTCTAGTGGTCAAATTGTAATTAGATTTCCTGTTAGATTCTAATAGAGAGAAAAGTCAGAGATACACAGTTCTCCATAGAATGTGATAGAAACTGCTGAGTCACTTCCTGTCAGTTAGAACTATCAGGAAGTAATCACAATAAATTCACTTCCTGTCAGTTAGAACTATCAGGAAGTAAACACAGTAAATTCACTTCCTGATTATTTGAACTGCTATAAAGTTTGAATAAAATATCTGACAGCGATGGGAGTGACCTTGTTTTATTCAGCAGGAAATGCTCTATAAAATATGTGTTTTCATTAAAAAAGTTTACTGCTCCTTTAACAGATTGCTTTACCTATGTATGTGTCCTACATACAACAGTCAGGGGTATCTATCTGTATATCTTTTGAATTTTATCCGCAGTTCCTGTGTAAGGTGATGGCTGAAGTCTGCCTCTATGTAACATCATCTCTCAACAAGCACTGCGTTTCAGTAGTCCTGAATGGCTTGTAGGGGTCATTAGTCTTAATCAGATTGTAAGCAGAAACAGCTAGCAGTTGACTACAGTACAGATAAAAAAGCACAAAAAATATTGTGTAGATGTACCTGACTGGTGTGTGTGTGTGTGATGGACACTTACCATTAAGCTGCAAAAAGAGAAGAAGGGACAAGCGAAGGGGTGCCTGTGTGTATCGGTAATATCAGTACTGGACCATCACCATACACCCTATTGTGTACACTCACAAGTATAATGGCTGGTTAGTGACATACATCAAAGCCAGCAATCAAACATCTGGGGTTAATTCCTGTCCCCAGTCACAGGTTCACTAGCTGGAATAATCGGCTGCTCTCTTCCGGACCACGATTACCCAAAGCGGTACAAGTATCTCCACAGAACTTGAAAGAAAGGAGAGGCGCCCAATAGAGTAACATTGTTGCAGAACACAAATGTAATGTGAATGAATAAAATACTACTCACAAGTAGATTGGTTAGGCTGCTGCTATCAGACAATCTAACACATGACTACATGGAGAAAATCTACCCGTCTCCGTTCGGGTCTATCATCAGCATCTGGAGTGTTTCCAGATGAAATAGATTCAATAATCGTAGGCGCAGGTTCTTTTCAGTAGAAATACATTTATTAAAAGAGGTTAAAATACAAAAGGGCTTAAACGCTAACGCGTTTCACTGTTTACCACCACTTTCTCAAAGCTCCACAAGCCCAATAGCACTACAAACAAAACACGCTAGACGCTGATGACAGACCTGAATGGAGACTGGTAGATTTTCTCTGTGTGCTCATGTGTTAGACTATCTGATAGCAGAAGCCTAAACAGTCTACTTGTGAGTAGTATTTTATTCATTCACATTACATTTGTGTTCTGCAACAATGTTATACTATTGGGCGCCTCTCCTTTCTTTTTTTTTTTTTTTTTTTCTTTTGAGATCTGTGGAATACTTACCGTAAAGGGATAGTTATGTTTCACAATAAAAGCAGCTCCGATTACTCTTCATAGTATTTAGGCCATGGAGAGTGTTTCAATACTGTCAGAATTGTAGTTCAAGAGTAATTGAATGATAAAGTTTCCCCCTCCCACCCCTTTTACCTAGTGTAAGCCACCTCCCCTCAGATGTGGAATCTGGTCTCTTGACCGGACGGGTCACAGCAAGGGACAATCTTATTACTGTGATCATAAAGATAATCCTGCCCCCCTTGACAGGTTTTTCAGGTTTTCACTTATGATCACTGAAGATTGTCCCTCTCTTTGATCTATCCGGACAGTCTTGCTGCTCTGAGATGAGCAGTGTTACGTCAGTAAAAGGGGACGGAAGGATACTTCATCATTCAATTACTCTTGTACTACAACTCTGACAGTATTGAAATAACACTCTCCATGGCCCAAATACTACGAAGATTAATTGGAGCTGCTTTTATTGTGAAACCTTACTATCCTTTTAACCCTTTAGTGCCAGGGACGTGTCCAGTGCTTTAGATATCTCCCTGACACTCAAAGGGTTAAGCATGATCTTCTCCCGACATGAGAACAGGCCGATGGCGTAGTTCTTCTACTGTAACCCTCTGTGTTGAAGATGTATGTTTCAGCCGTGAGAACCGTCATATAACTGATGATTGCATTGTTGTATGTTGTCAATAAAGCAACACTAACGTTTAATCATAAGCGCCACTTGCCTTAAACCTTTGAGTGCCAGAGAGGTATCAATGAGTTTGTCTGGGCAGTAATTCCCAATGGCATCAAAGAATCAATGAGGTAAGGAGAGTGTCTAGGGGGACTATGAGATCCATCTTGCACTGTACAAAGTAAAGGGGAAGGCGGTGGATCTTCAGTGCTTCATAACTTTTGAACTACAAAGAAATAAGGGCTTAGACATAGCTCAATATATTCCTTTTAATATACAGAAGACTCGGGCAACTAATTTTCAGTAGACATTACTATCACTTTAATATTTTCCAGCAATGCACTGGATACCTCTCTGGCACTCAAAGGGTTAAGCTTTATCTGTTGGCAGCACTAAACGCAAATTCCTTGCATAATACGCAAATGAGTTTTGTTTGAGGCCAAACTTACCACTCATTGTACTATTAGAACTGCGCCCAGCGTGTGGGCTCTGCCTGCATTCCTTCATCGTACAGTGTGGCAGCTAATTAGCATAATGTGCCACCAACAAATAAAGGTTAACTTCTCAAACTATTTATATTACAATCAGATGGCTAACACAGTGTATAGACAGTATTTTTAAAAATGTTTAAAATTAACTAAATGTAAAGTCCGCTTAAATATTATTGGCTGACCGTGTCACAGCAATCCTGTTCTGTACATTTCCATGTGTAAAGTTTGCATCCCTTTTTACTTTCAGACCTTATATCTACGGTCCCACCTCCCAAGGAGAGAGGATGCAAATCCTTCAAAACTTCAAACATAATCCAAAAATCAACACTATCTTTATCTCTAAGGTGAGTGGATAGTTTGTACTCGGAACGAGAGAGGGCAAAATAGAATCCTTTTTTCATTCATGGGAGCCAGCAAGGCACTAAGTGGGGTGGATTATTTCCAATTTAGTAACTTCAAGCTGTATTCATTAACCCTTTGAGTGCCTGAGGGGTGAACAACGCATGTCTTTGCACTCAAAGGGTTGAGCTAAAGTCTGGAGCAAATAAACTATATCATAGTGGATATAAGAAATGCCCCAAATTTCCATTTCTTTAAAGGGATAGTAATGTCAGAAAAAAAGTATTAAGTATATGATGAATACAATTAAAAGAGAGTACTTGCACTTATTCGTATCTCTCAGACCGTTATGGTTTGAGAGATATAGGAAAATAAAGTTCTCTGGTCCCTCCCCTTTTTTCTTGACGAGCTGTATAGCTGTCAGAAGCAGATTCTGGTCGCTTGACCAGATGTGGCTCTTCAGCAGCACCAATATAACAATATTTAAAGACAAATACTTCATTTAGAACGGTCTACAAAGTGTGCCTGGTTTGCAAGCACACTTTGTAGACTGTTCCAATGAAGTATTTATTTCTAAATAGCGTGATTTCAGCTCTGCTGAAGAGCCTCTGTCTGGTCAAATGACTGGAATCTGCAGCTGTCAGCTAGATGGCAGACTTGAGTAAAACAGCCAGGAAAAGGTAACCTTAGCAAGTTATAGCTCTCAAACCATAAAGGTTTGAGAGATAAGACTTGATTTAATGTTGTAGACAGTAAAAAGATTAACATCAATTTAAGTTAAAATTAACTATTACTATCTCTTTAAATGGAGATTTAATTTTTTGAATTCCAGAGAGATCTCCAGCGTATTGCTCTGCAATGCGTCGGATACGTCGCTAAAGGTATTAAAAGCCCAATTTTAACCCTTTGAGCACCAGAGGGGGTACGGAACACATTGCAACATTGCTTAACACTCTGGCACTCAAAGGGATAATCAGTGGCCTCTCTTTATTTGTACCATGTAACGCAGTTGGTTTGCTTTAGCATTGCTAAAGTAGCTTCAGTTCCTGAGTGCGGCCCTTGGAGAAGAACCTATTAACCTCTAGAGTAAATGGATGCCTCCGTCCCCTTTGCCAGCAGTGGGAACAATGTGAGGTTTAAATGACAGACCTGCAGGACAAAGCCAGGAATGTCAATTGAACAAGCCATTTTAAATATCACTCACTTGTGCTGGATTAACCTGAATGCATTATTGTACACCGTCCTCCCTTTACCACCCACCTTTAATTTCTTCTCTTTCTGTACCCCGTATCCCCTTTATACCACTTCCTGACAATAAATCAATACAAATTGGTTACATGTATATAATATTCATCCATACATACTAGACTTGTGAATTTGTTTCATTACGAATTAAAAATTTAACATACACTGCATGTTTCTTGAAATTCGGATTAAATTGACAAATAAATGGCACGGAGCTTGTGATTTCAAAAACACGAGCAACACATTGTTCATTCATTCATTCATTCACATGCTTGCTCACACGCTTACACCATTCATAACAAGTATCACACTTACCTTGATGTTGGAGGTCCAGCAGTGTCCTTAAAGGGATAGTAATACTTCAGTATTACAAATCCCTATATTAAAGCCCTTGTAAAAAGAAACGTTTTGCCCCCAGTGTCATTTCTCAAACCTTTATGGTTTGAGAGATAATCGCTTCTAAAGTTGCCCTCCCCCTTCCCCGTAGTCAGCATTTTAGCCGACTCAGGGAAATCCGGTCAGAGATCATTAGGCGGCTCTGCAGCAGAGCCGCAATCTTGTTAACTAAAAAAAGAACTTTCACCAAAACGGTCTTCTATGTGTGCTTGCAAACCAAGCACACGTAGAAGACCATTTCAGTGAAAGTTTTTTTTTTTTTAGTTAATGCGATCAGGCTGTGCTGGAGAGCCACCTGAAAGTCGTACGACTCTCTTCCCTGCAGTCAGCTAGAAAGCTGACTACAGGGAAGGGGGAGGGAGAGGGCAACTTTAGAAGCGATTATCTCTCAAACCATAAAGGTTTCAGAGATGACACTGGGGGCAAAACGTTTCTTTTTACAAGGTCTTTAATATAGAGATTTGTAATACTAAAGTATTACTATCCCTTTAATGCCCTGATCATCTTGCATCTTCTGTCAAAAAAAAATTAAACAAATAAAATAAATTAAAAAAATACCTCGCAGCCACTGTCACCACTGCCTATACAAAATAAATAAACCCCCCACCCTATTAATCCTGCTCTGGCCATTGCCCTGAATCTCAATGAGGAAAACAAAATGATTATGTGTTGTCTTTTATATGGCCATCCCAGTTCAAATTAGTTTCCACGCTCCCATTTATTGGGATTGTGGAGTTATGCATCGAATAACCTCACTTCCCAGCCAATCTGCATCTTGCTGGGACACAGAGGCGCGTAACATTACCCCACCAGCTAGCCAAAAATGTACTCTCTGTATGATATTTCATTTTAAAACACTGAAAGTCAAAATCCGTTATTGTAAGGTGACTGGTATTATGATGGGATATATATTTTTTAGAAAAATAAGAAAATGAAATGTTACTTGCATAAGTATTCAACCTGTGTGCTGTGTAAGCTCCCAGTTTACACACATGAAAGAAATTGCGCTAATGAGACTCACTTACCTTACCATTTGCCTCCACCATTATATTGGCTGTCGCATTTTCAGGATAAAGACCCCGCGGTGGACCTGTAGGAAAGTGAAGACCAAAGAGCATTCTAACAAAGTTAGAGATAAAGAAATGCACAGATTAGGAAAAAGGTGCAAAATAATAATCCAAGTGTTTGGGTACGCAGTGAGCGCAGTTGAATCCATAATGAAGAAGTGTACGCTGCATCACCACCCAGGCACTGCCAAGTAATAGCCATCCCTTAAAATGTGGTGCTCAAACAAGTAGACTTGTGAGAGAGGCCAATAACCACTCTGAACAAGAGTCCAGTGGCTGGCAGTGGAGTAGTAATGCACCAGTCATCCATATCAGGAACTCTGCTTAAAGGGATAGTAATGCTTTATTATTGCTATCCCCCATAATGTACATATTTGCCAAATAAATTAATAGCCCCCAGGTTCATCTCTCAAACCTTTATGGTTTGAGAGATAACCGAAGGCAAAGCTCCCTCCCCTTCCCTGAAGTCAGCGTTGTTCTGACTGCAGGGATATCCGGTCTGACTTTAATCAGGTGGCTTTGCAGCAGAGCCTCGATTGCGTTGGTGAAAAATAATTATTTCACTGAAACGGTCTTCTACGTGTGCTTGCAAACCAATCACAAACCAAGCACATGTAGAAGACCGTTTCAGTGAAATAATTATTTTTCACTAACATGATCTCGGCTCTGCTGCAGAGCTGCAAGCCTGATGTAAGACAGACTTCCCCTGCAGTCAGCACACCTCTGACTTCAGGGAAGGGGGAGGGAGGGGGGAACTTTGCGTTCTGTTATCCCTCAAACCATAAAGGTTTGAGAGATGAACCTGGGGGCTAGTAAATTATTTTACACATACCTACAATACAATATGAGGGATAGTAATAATAAAGTATTACTATCCCTTTAACAATGGCCTGTATGGGAGGCTGGCAAGGAAGAAACAGTTACTGAAACAAGTGCCATCTGAAAGCATGTTCGGAGTTTGCCAGAAAGTATGAGAGTAACCCAGCTGAGATGTGGGAAAAGATTTTTTTTTTTTGGTCAGATTAGGTCACGATTGAGTTTATGCCAAAAAGCTCCAAGTGTTGTGTGATACAAACCTGCTACTGCCCATGCTTCAGACACACCACCCCTACAGTGATGTACGGAGGTGGCCACAAAATGCTGTGGGCATTCTTCTCATCCCCAGGGACTGGGCTTCTTGTTACACTTGAAGGAAGAATGGATGGGAGCAAAATAAAGGAAGAGAACCTGTTTCAGTCCACTAAAAAAACAGAAGCTTGTTAGGAAATTCATGTTTCAGAGGGACAGTGATCCCAAGTTTAAAGGGATAGTAATGTTTCACAATAAAAGCAGCTCTAATTAATCTTCATAGTATTTGGACTTTGGAGAGTGTTATTTCAATTCTGTTAGAGTTGTAGTACAAGAGTAATTCAATGATAAAGTATCCCCCTCCTGCCCCTTGTACTGATGTAACACTGCTCAGCCAGAGCAGAAGGGAGGTGTCCAGGTAGACTACAGAGAGGGACAATCTTCAATTAAGATAAGGTAAAAACCTGAAAAACTTGTCAAGGGGGCAGGGCTTTCATTGTTCTCATAGGAAGAAGATTGTCCCCTGCTGTTATCTGTCTGATCTATGGACTGCATTCCACATCTGAGAAGAGATGGCTTACACTAGGTAAAAGGGGCGGGAGGGGAAGCTTTGCTTGTGAATATCTCTCAAACCATAAAGGTTTGAGAGATAAGACTTATATCGTTCTTCATGTTTTTTTTAATGCCTACAAAATAAAATAAAGATAAAACAAAGTATTACTATCCCTTTAAGGTCAAAGCAACATTGAACTGACTCAAGAAAAAAAGATTAATGTCCCACAGCGGTGTAGTCAAAGTCCTGATCTCAATCCCATTGAGAATCTGTGGCACTATGTGAAAATCGTGGTCCACAAATAATGTCCAACAACCTGAAAGACCTAGAGCAAATCTGCCTAGACGAATGAGCCAAAATCACTCTGACACTGTGCAAATCTGGTACATGCTTACCCCCGAAAGACTTAAATATGTTATTGCAGCGAAATTTGGTTCTAACAAATATTAATGTGATGGGTTGAAAACTTATGCAAGAAATAGTTTCGCTTTTTTTTTTTTTTTTTTTTTTTTTTTTTTTCTTTCTTTCTTTCTTAAAAATATTTCCCAGCATAAAACCAGTCAACTTGCAGTAATTGATTTTGCCCTACAAAATGAATGATGTCCGCCTCCATGGACACGATGTCCATTTCTAAATAAAGATTTGTTGAAGGGAACCAATCCAGACAGCGAAATTTCCTACTGGCCATTAGAATTTTCTTATGAGATGAACCCTTTAAAGGGATAGTAATACTTTATTATTACTATCCCCCACATTGTAGATATTTGCAAAATAATTTAATAGCCCCCAGGTTCATCTCTCGAACCTTTATGGTTTGAGAGATAACAGAAGGCAAAGTTAGCATTGTACTGACTGCAGGGACATTCGGTCTGTCTTTCATCATGCGGCTCTGCAGCAGAGCCACGATCACGTTAGTGAAAAAGAATTATTTCACTGAAACAGTCTTCAGAGCAAACCAAGCACACGTAGAAGACCATTTCAGTGAAATTATTCTTTCACTAACACGATCTCGGCTCAGCTGAAGAGCCACAAGCCTATCGTACAACAGACTTCCCCTGCAGTCAGTACAACGCTGACTTCAGGGAAGGGGGGGGGAACTTTGCCTTCGGTTATCTCTCAAACCATAAAGGTCTGAGAGATGAACCTGGGGGCTATTAAATTATTTTGCAAATATCTACAATATGGGGGATAGTAATAATAAAGTAATACTAGTCCTTTACGGGCCAGAGGGGTGTGTATTACAGTGTTTTGCAATATTTTACAAACCGTTTTGGTCCTTAAAGGGATAGTTATTGTCTAATTAAAAAAAAAAAAAATTCAGTCTTGTAGCCATTAAAAATAAATTAAACTATCCTAGTCCCATCTCTCAAACCTTTATGGTTTGAGAGATATTTGCAGCTAAAGTTCCCCTGATGTCAGCTCTCTAGCTGACTGCAGGGGAATCCGGTCCTGACGGAGGCTCTTCAGCAGAGCCATGATCGCGAGATATAAAAGAAATACTTCATTGGAACTGTCTACAAAGTGTGCCTGGTTTGCAGAATTGGATAATACTATCCCTTTAACCCCTCTGGCACTCAATGGGTTAAGGTAAGCAGGGTGTTAATGTTCCTTTAACACTTAAGTTACTTATGCCCTTTAGGTCGGCGACACGTCCTTTGACTTGCCAGAAGCTAATGTCCTAATTCAGATTTCTTCTCACGGAGGATCGCGGAGACAAGAAGCTCAGCGACTGGGAAGAGTTCTGAGAGCGAAGAAAGGTAAAAGGGTAGTTTTCATTTTGGGCATGGTTTGCCCAAGTCTGATTTCTAAACCTTACTATCTCTCTTATCTGATTCACTGGACAATTTGCAGTTGAACTGTAGCATGGACGCCAGCGAGCGTGTTATGATCATTATTAAAGGGATAGTAATACTTCATTTTAACTTTATTTTATTTTGTAGGCATTAAAAAAACATGAAGAACAATATAAGTCTTATCTCTCAAACCTTTATGGTTTAAGAGATATTCACAAGCAAAGTATCCCCCCCTTGTTCAACCAGATCAGAAGGGAGCTGCCCAGGTAGACTGCAGAGAGGGACAATCTTCAATTAAGATAAGGGAAAAACCTGAAAAACTTGTCAAGGGGGGCAGGGATTTCATTGTTCTCACACAAAGAAGATTGTCCCCTGCTGTTATCTGTCTGGTCTTACAACCAGATTCACATCTGAGAAGAGATGGTTTACACTAGGTAAAAGGGGCGGGGGGGGGAAACTTTACTTGTGAATATCTCTCAAACCATAAAGGTTTGAGAGATAAGACTTATATCATTCTTCATGTTTTTTTAATGCCTACAAAATAAAATAAAGTTAAAACGAAGTGTTACTATCCCTTTAAGTTTGATTCAAATCCATATTAATTTTCGACAATGTCAAGAAATAAAAAAACATTTTAATTTGTAAGCCCTTTCACTGTCGGTTGATGACCAGAATATCACTTTGTACCACATGCAGGACCTGGTCAATGAGACTGATAACACGGACAGTCTTATCCCTCATTTCTCACACTGGGATAAATCCTCACTAATCTGGGCTAATGAGGGATTGGGCCTATTGGATTAACGTCACTTGCTGTGATTTTAGAAACTGTTTCAATTCTATTATAAACTCTGTCTTTAGAGGAGGAAGCACATTTACTTGGCTGGTGTTCCCTGAGCTCTGGAGTTATGGATGTGTAGGCCTCTGTCATTGATCAAGTAAAGCTTCTCAATGGCTAGTACGTGACGAATTAACTGTAACATTAAGGGATTAAGTGTTTGCAAATATCTAATAGTATTTCTCAGTATAACCACCTGGTTCAGAACGTTTTTAGTTCGAGTTTGCTGTACAGCCTCCGAGTTCTAAATAGAATGCTGAATTGGACCCTCTGTGGCATCCAAGGAGTTTTCATAGTTGATATAGATGGATGGATTTCAATGGCGTGTTGGCACCTGCAGTTTAAAGGGATAGCAATGGTTAATTTTTTAAGTTGATTTAATATTGTAGACATTAAAAGAAGATTAACGTCAATGTAAGTCTTATCGCTCAAACCTTAATGGTTTGAGAGATATAACTTGCTAAAGTTACCTTTTCCAGCTATTTTACTGAAGTCTGCCATCTAGCTGACAGCTGCAGATTCCAGTCATTTGACCAGACAGAGGCTCTTCAGCAGAGCTGAAATCACGTTATTTAGAAATAAATATTTCATTGGAACGGTCTACAAAGTATGCATGCAAGCCAGGCACACTTTGTAGACCGTTCCAAATTAAGTATTTATCTTTAGATATTGTTATATCAGTGCTGCTGAAGAGCCACATCTGGTCAAGTGACCAAAATCTGCTTCTGACATCTTTACAGCTCGTCAAGCAGAAAGGGGAGGGACCAGAGAACTTTATTTTTCTATATGTCTCAAACCATAACAGTATGAGAGATACGAATAAGTGCAAGTACTCTCTTTCAATTGTATGTACCATATAGTTAATACTTTTTTTTTCTGACATTACTATCCCTTTAAGACTAACTTATTATGCTAAAGCGTGCATTGTAATTGTATCCAATACTAAGTCTGTTTCTTGGGGTGCTTTTACAAGAGAAACCTTAACCCTTTGAGTGCTAGAGTGGTACGGAATGCATTGCTTTGCAATGCATGCCTTACCACTCTGGCAATCAAAGGGTTAAAGAAAACAAAATGTCTTGAGCATGTCCAGTGGTAGTCACAGAACTACACACATTGTCTAACACACCAGCCTTGTTTCACTGTCCCCTGGTAGGTCACAGAACCACATATAACACTGCGCGTCACCCCAGACTTGTTCTACTATCCACCATCACTCAGTTCTATAGAACACATTTTACTTTCTTAGGAACCAGGGGCTCCGTGGAACCCAGTCTGAGATCCGCTGGCTTTAGATAATGTTTTGTTGAATTTAACCCTTTGAGTGCCAGAGGGGTATTCAATGCATTTCAGAGCAATGCGTTGCGTACCCCTCTGGCAATCATAGGATTAAGACATAAACTACCCCAGGAGTGGTGTACATTGTGTGACTCTTCAGCTGCTGGACTACAACTCCCTACACCAAGAAACACTTTATTCAGCGGCTCCATTCATAATAACGACGTATTTTCTCGGATACACAATATAAGACATCAAGTAAGGAGAACATCCAGAAAATTATCAAGAAAACATCCAAAAGTGTGCAACTATAAAAGGCTTCCCTCTTCCTTACAGCAAATCCAACATATGTAAACAGATGCACCACTTGCGATGTGAACGATCAATTGCGGGACAATTGTATCTCTTCTTAAAAGCAATAAATCTTTATTCGTAATTCTTAAAAATCGTACTTGCATATATAGATGTCTCCAATAAATACAGCAAGACTTACAGAGTGGGTGAACAGCAAGTAATTAATCGAGATGATCAACGCGTTTCGCGCCTATACTGAGCTTACTCATGATTAAACAAATCTACTACAACGCCCAACATCGCCATAACTTTCCTGAATTGTGCATTGCTTAGATGAAACCCTGGCATAGTTAATGAAATACAAAAACAAAGGTGCTTTCTCATATATAAAAGACTTTGAGTACTTCAAAATAGCATTATTACTCAGTTATCAATCCTCCGTTTGAACTCTGTGCAACTGGTTAAAAGCAACAGGAGACTCTTAATCCTGCTCCTGTATGGGCGCTCCAAAATTTCCAGTTCTATATCTCGTATCTTCTGATCAAAATAGCCAACGATCAGTATCAAAAAATGATTTATTTAATAAAGAAA
>CM074725.1:244349831-244352331 GCA_037306005.1 Rhinophrynus dorsalis
TTAGAGGACGATTGGCTCCTCAGAGGGAGAGTGCGGCCAATCATTCTACACGTCATCAAAATGGCAGAGCTCTCGCCCTTAGCACTGTACATAAATCAGGTGGATTTTCTTTATAAGGGAATCAGTAATTTAAAATTACATTGGGGTTTTTAAAGCGGATCTACCACCTCCACTAAAGTCACCCTGCAATACTTATGCAGGCGGCGACTAGCTTACTAATCATTATTTTACCTTTAAAAAGTGCCCACGAATAAAGTTATGCTTAAGCTTCCAAGACCAGAAGCCAGGCATCACCGCGGACATCTTGAATGCGCGCCTGCGCTGTCAGTCCTCTTCACAGGCATTGCACTGGCCCGCACGGCTCTGGAAGAGACTGAGAGCACGGGCTGCAGTAACCTGGCCGTCAGTCTCGGCACATTAAGGATAACTTTATTCGTGGGCACTTTTTAAAGGTAAAATAATGATTAGTAAGCTAGTCTCCACCTGTATTGCAGGGCGACTTTAGTGGAGGTGGTAGATCCGCTTTAAGCTTGTTGGGGGAGTATAAACCAACAAGGGGGTGGAAAGTAACAGTTCCACCAAAAAAAAAACAAAAAAAAACGGCACAATCAATAAATTGAACTCTCAGGGATTGTCAAAAATCAAATACTTCACATTTATTGGTCAACGTTTCTAGCCCGACCTGCAATATTTATCAGGTAGAGATTTATATATATATATATATATATATATATATATATATATATATATATATATATATATATATATATATATATACTGTGTATGTGTGTGTGTGTATATATATATATATATATATATATATATATATATATACTGTGTATGTGTGTATATATATATATATATATACTGTGTATGTATATATATATATATATATACTGTGTATGTATATATATATATATATATATATACTGTGTATGTATATATATATATATATATACTGTGTATGTATATATATATATACTGTGTATGTATATATATATATATATATATATATATATATATATATATATATATATATATATATTTATACTGTATATAGATTAAATTGTTTACTGGAAAGTACTCCCTTAATACAGTTCAATAAATACCTGGTGCCCGATCAATGAAGTTGAGCATACTTTTAACACAGTGAATGGCACTGTCAGATTTACTAACTTAAAAACTCATTTTTATTCAGCTAGGTTAGGCCTTTATCAAGTCTTGATATAAAAAAAATCTTTTGTGTTAGTAAATCTGAGAGTACTGTTCATATTCAACTTCATGATAGATATATATATAAAAAAAATCATGGTGAGTAAAATACTGGTGTCCCCACTGTTGAAAGATTTGTTCCAAAGTTGTTTTAAGTCAGTTATTTAAATAAATATTAGCAAAGAGCCAACTGGTATACAGAGGGATTTTTTTCTTTAGATCTCTATGCAAGGTCTTGAGTCTTAGACTGAAGCCCACCATAGAAATTACTGGCAACAATGCCACCTGGTGAACACAAGTGATAATTACAGTTAAATTAAATATTCTTGAGCCAGCCAACTGCAGCATAGGCAACTAATGCAGATTTCCCAAAATATCATTGTTTTAACCCCTTGAGTGCTAGAGAGGTCCCTGGTGCAATCTGGAGACTACCAGTCCGGGTTTTGGTCAGCGCACCCAAAGAAATAAAGGGGGAAAAAAAAACAAAAAAAAACATTTTAAAATTTCTAGAGTTCAACAAATTTAAACAAAAAGGCTAAAGCCCAAAATCCAAAATATTGGTGCACATCCACATTTAATCAACATTAACTCATATTGCCTACATATCACCACTATTTACAGGTGAGGTTTTAGTCACATAATATGGCCATAGTATGCTAAGCTTGCCACCACACCAAGGTACCCCATTATAGGCAAGTCCTAACCTTAATACGATTTGTCCTATGAGTTGAATCTCTCCTTTTTATCTCCTTTACTACCCTTAATTTACTTGATCCTGAGAACTGCCAGCTTTGCGCGCTGATAGAGACTCTCTGACAGGCATTACATAGTAAAAAAATATGGAATTTGATGTATGTTAAATAAAAATCTTTTCATTCACATTTTACATAAATGTCAGTGTATTTGGTAATTGTCTGGATGTCTTCTTTTTTTTTTTTTTTTTTTTTGAATTGGCCATTAATTTACATACTAGGTCTGTATCCACTATTGAACGCTAGATAATTGTATTTGTAGGCATTATATTGTGTCCTAAAGACGATAAACATTGCACATGGGAGTGGGAGGGGTGCTTAACTCTTGGAGTGCCAGAGTGGTATGCAGCACATTGCAGAGCAATGCATTGCACACCTCTCTGGCACTCAAAGGATTAAACCAATAGAATCCAGTCAAACGTCCACACGTACCATTCCAGTCCAGGTTTTTTCTAAGCACGCCCAAAGAGAAAAACACATTTAAAATTGCTAGAGTTAAACAATTTTGACCAAAATACAAAAAACACAAGATATTG
>CM074725.1:244357331-244407659 GCA_037306005.1 Rhinophrynus dorsalis
TAATTGTTCTATTTCTTTTGCTTTAATAAAAAAATAACATTGATATGTCTGAATGTTATTATACAAAGATTCCTTAACCCTTGCTAGAGAGCTATCCAACGGGGTTAGATACTTCTCTGGCACTCAAAGGGTTAACGGGCCAGAGGTAGGGGGGAAGGTAAGGGCATTTCCTAAGTAAGACAAGGCTGCCTTCTGCTGGGAGATGTTTCATGCAGACATTATTACAGCAATGCCTCTCTACAGCTCCATGGTAAGACCCCACCACCTTGAATATTCTGTTCAATTCTGGGCGCCTTTTCTGAAAAAGGACATTATGGAACTAGAGAGAGTGCAGAGGAGGGCTACAAAACCAATAAGAGGAATGAAAAGTTTTAGTTATGAAGAAAGGCTTGAAATGTTAAATATGTACACATTAGAGAAAAGGAGGGGATATGATAACATTAAATAAATATGTTCAGGGCTCACCAAAGACCTGTTCATTAACAGAACAGTACAAATGACAAGGGGTCACCCGCTTAGACTTGAGGAAAGGAGATTTCATCTACAACAGCGGAAGGGATTCTTTACGGTAAGGACAGTAACGGTATGGAATTCACTGCTACTTTTTAAAAGAGCGTAATATAGAGGGCTATGTATGTTAGTATTGGGATTTATTTTTATTTAGTGCTTGTTGATCCAAGGAGAAATCTGATTACCATTTGGCATCAAGAAGGAATTTTTCCCCCATCCAAAGCAGAATTTGTAATTGTTTAATTAAGGGGGAAGGTTTGCCTTCTTTTTGGATCAACAGCGGTAATCAAGAATAGGGAAAGGGTTAAACTTGATGGGCGCAAGTCTTTTTTTTCTCAACCTAAACTATGTTAACTATCACCTAATAATAAACCTAAATTTTAACTCGGTGCCAGGGGGTGCCCAGTGCATTACAAAACAATGTGTTGGACACACCTTTGGAACTCAAAGGGTTAGGAGAGCAGCCTGCTAAGTAACACAATGGGACATAGACTACTGGGCGTTTTTAATCCTCTGCGTGCCAAAGGGCTGCACAACGCATAGCAGACGCAATGCATTGTGTACCACTCTGGCACTCAGAGGGTTAATTACAATGTTCTTCCATCACAGACATGTATGTATATCTTTATATGGCTTCGCACAGTGTACACAGCGCCTTACTATAGACGTATGTTACAATAAATAAGAGGATAAAATAAGTGCCACATTCACAGAAACAGTAGAGAGGTCCCTGCCCCAAGGAGCTTACAGTCTAAACGACAACTTCTTAAACAAACTGTTAGCAACAGCACTGTCTGTTGTCTAAAAGGCAATTTTTTTTATATTACTGTCTATGGGAGACCTTGACTCACTGACTACCACTATCAGAATAGAAGTAAAAATATAATACAACTGTTTGAATGGTAATAACATTTAATAAGAAATCTCCCGTAGTGGGAGTGCCTTGTTTTACTCTACAGCAAAGGCCCTTTAACACAGATATTTTTTCTCATAACTTTTCCTTTAATCTGGGAAGCAAATTCTCATGGCCACTATGAATCGATATTCCAGGATTGCTCTATCATTACCACTGAATGCCATCTCCGTGGAGGCAGATACAATTCTTTTGCTATTTATTTTATGTTAATAAAGCAATACTGTTTCCTTAAGGTTTTAACCCTTTGAGTGCCAGAGGGGTAGGCAACGCATTGCTTTGCAATGCATTGCGTGCCAGAGGGGTAGGCAACGTATTGCTTTGCAATGAGTTGCTTACCCCTCTGGCACTCAAGGGTTAAGTGCAATGAAATCCATCCCTTACTAAGTCATGAGTATTGGATCCAGCCTTCTAATGTATCTATATCCTTGCAATTTTATTAACCCTTTGAGCGTCAGAGGGGTACGCAACGCATTGCTCTGCAATGCGTTGCGTACCCCTCTGGCACTCAAAGGGTTAAGACCAAAGTTGTCAATTGCTGGACTTCTACCTGTTGGTGACCTTAAAGGGACAGTAACACTTAAAATATTAAAAAAAACATATATCCTAGTGTTTATTCTGCTGAGTAAAACAAGGGAACTACCATCCCTGAGAGGTGTTTTACTCAAAAGGTATTGCAGCTCAAACCTAGATTATTTAGGTGCAGTTTCTCGGTGGTCTGAAATTGTACAGTGGCGCTGGTGCCATCCTATGGACAGCTCTGGTCAGTTGACCATAAACCTCCATAGAATGATGTAGCAACAGTGCCACTGTAAAATATCAGGCCACTGTGTTACTACACCTACAAAAAATTTCAGATTTGAGCTGCAACAACTTTGAATAAAACCTCTCAGCTGCTGGAGGTCCCTTGTTTTACTTGGAAGGATAAACCCTACAGTACATATTTTATATATATATATATATATATATATATATATATATATATATCCCCAACAAGACTCTCAGGGGTGGTAGTCTGCGCTGTTTCCTGGCTATCAGTCCCGGGAGCAGTAGGAATTCTCTATAACGAGGTGTAACGGAAGCCAAGAAGGGACTGCGTTGTTCCCGGGTTTCTCCCTCTGGAAGCTGGGTGGCGCCGACAGATGCACCGGTCAAAGCATGGACAGTCACCGCCTGACAGCATACCAAATCAGATCCGCAGGTAGCTGGCAGCAGACGGTCGGTGATGCAGGATACCCAGCTCACGTGGGCATCAGAGAGGATACTTTAAACCACAAGAGCATAAAGAAAACCAGGACTCCTTTTTAGTTCTTCAAGAAGACTAACTCTTTATTACAACAAACCACAGCATATTTATACAGTTTCAAACCACACTAACTTGGAGCACAGTACAGGAGACTTAATACAATCACAGTTCCTCCAATAGGGTACAGCAAATGGTAGGGCAGAATGCAATGGGGTAGTCACAGGGATAATTCAGTCACCACAAATGGTCAAAGGAACCAACAACAAATGATTCAGGGAAACATAATAGAGCAGACATGATTGAGTTAACACACAGCAGGGGGTCACAGGACAGTTCTCAATGCAATGACTTGAGTGGCCAGAATATACATTCCCTTAACAATGGCCAGGGGTTGAATAATTAAGTAAAAGGCTTGGGGGACTACAATACATATTGAAAGTAAATATGCTCAAACTCAAATAATTAACCCTTTGCGGGTCAGAAGAGTTTGCAGCACTCAAGCCTTGAATTGTTCTTTCCTCTGGCACAGCTGCCTATCCACATAAGGCTAGCCAAAGTCTCTTAGTCCAGGATAAGGGCTTGAGAGATCGTATGCCCGGGCACAAGGGAGTGTCCAATATCCATAATCCTTGGGCCCAGGGGTGAAAAAATGCCATGCCCAGACAAGGCTCTAGTAACGGCCTAAGGCTTCGACTAAAACACAGGCAGGGATTCTTTACAGTAAGGGCGGTAAGGCTATGGAATTCTTTGCCTCGGGATGCTGTGCTTGCAGATAATGTAACTGCATTCAAAAAAGCAATGGATGCCTATCTAGCACAGAACAATATTGACAGTTATGACAGATGGCTTCAAAGCAAATAGGATATTGAGCCGGGGAACTATTTGACACACACACACACACACACACACACACACACACACACACACACACACACACACACACACACACACACACACACACACACACACACACACACACACACACACACACACACACACACACACACACACACACACACACCTACATTGGAAATTGCTCCAGAGGGCTTTTTTGTTGCCTTCCTCTGGATCAACAGGGGTGTTATTGGCATGGGCTGGACTTGATGGACGCATGTCTTTTTTCAGCCTTATCTACTATGTTACTATGTTACGAGGTAATAATTCTGGTGACTAATACTATTGAGCAGCTAGTCCATAATTTCGTGTATAAATTCGTTAACTTCAAATTTATCTGAATTTATAGATCATCATTTACAGAAACGTGGTTAACCTAAAGTCTTATTTAAAGGATACAACTAGTTTATTACAAATATGTAAACAGATTGTTTGGGAACCACACTATGTATGGGTCTCATTTGATGTTGTATCCCTATATTCTAATATTAATCATTTGTCGGGTTTAAAGGCAGTAGAGTCATTTTTAAGGAGGGATTATCTTATGCCAGGAAGACAAGTGGATTTTCTTTTGAGGGCCATAGAATTTATACTTACACACAATTTTTTCACATTTAATGGGCAATATTTTCTGCAAAAGAAAGGGACAGCTATGGGGACCAGATTTGCGCCCAGTTATGCCAATTTGGTTATGGGTTGGTTTGAAGATAGATATATCTGGAATTCCAACCCTATGGGCGCAAATCTGGTCCTCCATAAGAGATATATAGATGATATCCTAGTTATCTGGACAGGAGAGATCCCAGATAGATGATTTTTGTAATCATATTAATAGTAATGATTTAGGTCTAAGTTTTACCATGAACAGAGGGCAGAGTTCAAGTATTGAATTTTTAGATATAATTCTAGAAGGACACGTCAATCAACAGATTAATACCAGGACTTTTTTTAAGAAGGTTGATACCAATGTTATTTAAATTTTAAAAGTGGTCATTATAGAAATTGGAAGACTAATATTCCATATAGTCAATTTAGAAGAATAAGGAGAAATTGTACGGATATGGGCAATTATGATAAGGAGTCCTATATGTTGATTGAGCGTTTTTTAGAGAAAGGATATCCAGAGGGTTTGATTATAGACTCTTATTTAAAAGCCAGAAGAGATGATAGGGATCTTATTTTAAACAACAAGATAAGATCTAATATTGTGAAATCGAATAATGTTACGTTTATAACTCAATTCAATTGTGCACATGGAGATATCAAAAGAATATTGAGAAAACACTGGAATGTACTTACTGTGGATCCATTGTTGAGGAAGGATATTGGTCCATTCCCAAAAGTGGTGTTTCGTAGAGCCAAAAACCTAAAAAATATAATAGCACCTAGTAAATTGAAAGATAAGAAAAATATAATGCAGAGAAATAAAAATAAAAACATATATACAACATCTATTAATATGGGTATGCCATTAGGTCCCCCAAAGGGGAGTTATAAATGTGGAAAAAGTAGATGTAACACATGTCATTATATTTCTGATAAGAGAAAAACTTTCATCTAATCAAATGAAGAAGGAATATTATATTCAAGATTTTATGACGTGTGGATCCAGTTTCGTTATTTATATGATTACATGTGGATGCGGACTTCAGTATATAGGTCGCACCTCACAAAATCTGAGAACGAGACTGGGACAACACGTCAGAAATATTAGAAATAAATTCATGTTACATGGAGTATCAAAACACTATGTTCTATATCACAATTCTGATCCAAAGTGTATAACAGTTACCCCTATAGAGCAAATTAGAGGAAACAACAAAGAGGACATGTTAGTTAGGTTAAGAAATAGGGAGGCCTTTTGGATATATAGGTTAAACACCTTGAGTCCTGAAGGACTTAATGAAAACATAGAAACGGTGGTATTTTGATGGGTATCTCATTAAGAACACGATCCAAATGTTCTTTATATATAATTTAAGAACGTGGGATGGTTTGATTTTTAGAGCGGAGATTCCAATAGGTAACAACTGTAGGGTGGATGGTTATATTATCTCATGTGTTCAGTTTAGATTGGGATATAACAATTCCGGTTGATATTCTTTTAAAAAAATCAGCTGCAATAAAATATCCCTTCAAGAAACTGGCAGCGATATAACAATTCTGGTTGATACCTCTTTAAGATATCGGCTGGGATTTTTTTCAGCCCTCTGAATTTTTTATAATTCTATTTGTTTTTTGTTAGGTTATTTTTTGTTGTAGACCATGATCTTATATGTGATACGGTATAGAGAGGGATAATAGCGATTCCCAACTGAGACGGCAAATGCTTCCTTTAAGTTTTTGAATGAATTACCATTCGGGGAGATTAGATGTTAAACGTCTCTAAGTTTTTGAATGGATCGTCATTCAGGTGAGACTAGAAATTTGAGTACCTCACCTGTTTTGGTTTTTGTGTGCCATTCCAGTTGGGAGTTGCGAGAGACCTCTCTCTCCCGTCCTGAGGAAATAACCAGTGCGGTTATGAAACGTGTTGATCTTTAGTAGCTACTATGTGTATTTATTATTTATTTTTATTGATTTGATTTTATACAAATAAAGTTTTTATATTTTGGAATATTAAGATTTATTTTGTCCAAGTGGGTTTTTCATCTGACATCATCAGAGAATACCTTCATTTTGGTACAAGAAAGATATTTCTACCATCTACAAGCCAGTTTGACCGAACGGGGACGGTACTGAGAATTCTTCCCGTGAGCTTTGACCCGAGAGAGGGCAGTTACCCCCTCGGGGAGATCTACAAACGAGTGAGTATCCGGTATCTTTTATTCCTTGTGGAGTCACTGTGGCTTTGTGTTCGTGGTTAGAAGACCATCATCAAGGATTGTTACATTGTTTGACTGAGTGGAGACAGTTGGTATTCTCTCCACAAGCTATTATCGCTTGACTGACTGATACGTCAGCCAGGCGGTGATTTTTCATGTGAGTTGATTTCTGTCATCCAGCCATTTGATTTTGTATTGGAAGACTGTATCAGAAGATCTAGTTTGAGCACACATTTAGTTTGTTACATACATACATATATATATATATATATACACTTTTAGATACTGGACTTTGCAAGTTTATACAGATCACACTATGTATTCTTGTTTTATTTTTTTACATGTCTTCCGTGATTTGATACTTTGGATCCGTTATCTATACATTGATGTGTATGTGAGTAACGAATATTCATTATTATTTATTTTTCACGTAATGTACAAATATATTGTGTATTTCACTGTTTAATATTGTATATTTCACTGTTACAATATTGTGTAGACACGGATATTTATTTAGCGCCTCCCATTGTTAATTTAGTTATCCTATATAATAATTCGCTAAGTTGTGTGTAACGCCCGACATGCGCAGTAGACACTGCTGCGGCCGGTCGCGTGCGGCAGTCTGCTGCGCGTGACTGCCCCGCGACCGGCTGCCAGAGACACTGTGGCCCGTGTAGCGGGCTGTTCAACTAGTTTCATATATTACACTGTGGGTGATTAGGAGTAGCAGCTTTGTTTGATTCCATTTTCAGTTGGGTAGATTTTGGGGGCGCCCCTATATTGTGCTTTGTTTGATCTACAATGGATTGCCTTCTATCTCTTTTACTATATTATCAATGTCATCTCTTCCCCCCCCCCCCATGACCTCTTAGTGGGTGTACCCCATGGATCAGTCCTGGAACCATTTCTCTTTTCTCTGTATACCCTCTTGGTGACCTTATTTTATCTTTTAGCTGTAATTACCATATTTACGCAGACGACACACAAGTCTACCTCTCTTTCCCTTATATAGTTAAGACTGGTACCGTGTTAGCCAGGGATAATAATGTTTCACAAAAAAAAAAAAAAAAAAAAAAAATCTTCATAGTATTTGGACATGGAGAGTGTTATGTCAATACTGTCAGAGTTGTAGTTCAAGAGAAATTGAATGATAAAGTATCCCCCTCCCGCCCCTTTTATCTAGTGTAAGACACCTCCCCTCAGATGTAGAATCTGTTCTCTTGACCGGACAGATCACAGCAAGGGACAATCTTCTTACTGTGATCATAAGGAAAACCCTGTCAAGGGGGTTGACAGGTTTTTCAGGTTTTCCCTTATGCTCACTGAAGATTGTCCCTCTCTGTGATCCATCAGGACAGTCTTGCTGCTCTCAGGTGAGCAGTATTACATCAGTAAAAGGGACGGGAGGGGGATACTTTATCATTCAATTACTCTTGTACTACAACTCTGACAGTACTGAAATAACACTCTCCATGGCCCAAATACTATGATGATTAATTAGAGCTGCTTTTTTTGTTTTTTTTTTTCCTCTTGTTAAACATTACTATCCCTTTACAAACATGGCTAAGACAAGTCGTGTGTTTCCTCCTAGACCCTGCCCTCAACCCCTTTCCACATTTCAGCTGACAATTTACTATACGGTCCATGGTATTGCACTGCATTTTATCCTGACATTCCTCCCCAATATCCAACCTGCTTTTTCCTTAAAAATATTCCCAAAATACATTCCTTCCTTTTTATGTCAACTGTCAAACCATCGCTCAGGCTGTCACTCTATGGGAGATGTATATGTAACTCCCATTCACAGTAATAGAAATGTATAGCCCGGGGTATTTTGTCTACTCACAGGAGATAAGAACTGCCGCAGATTGTTCATCTTATAACCCTATAGGTCCTTAACCCTTTAATGACCAGCAGTCCTGGGAAGTTACCTTCCCTTAAGGACCACTTTGATCTTTGCTGACACACTAACACATGTGATGTTGAGGTCTGAGAGAGGCTGCTCAAGAGGTCGATTTCAGACCCCGTTTTTACTTGCAGCGCTCCCGCAGGAACACGAAGTACAAAATATGTGACGTGCCAGGATTGTCACCAATCCTTAAGGCAAAAAACGCGTGACGGTCCTGGCATGTCACATGGTTCTTAACGGGTTAAGATGGCAATGTAGTTGAAGCTGAAAAAAAGAAGTGTCCATCAAGTTCAGCCTATGCCAAATCACCCTTGTTGATCCAAAGGAGGCAAAAAAGAAGACGCAAACAAATAAAAACCAAAAAAAGCCCCAAGAGGATAAAAATATCCTGACTGACTCCAAAAGGCAGATATTTCCCTGGAGCAACATCCTATCTGTATTGACAGCCAACGGTCATAAATCCCAATTTTGTTTTGAGCTCTCAACCCTGCCTAGGATACAAAGAGTTAAAAATCTCTTTTAAATCAATGAGAATTTGTATCTATCACCTATCTATCTCAAATCTGTCTATATCTGTCTATATCTATCTCAAATCTGTCTATATCTATCTCAAATCTGTCTATATCTGTCTATATCTCTCTCTCTCTCTCTCATATCTCTCTCTCTCTCTCTCATATCTCTCTCTCTCTCTCTCATATCTCTCTCTCTCTCTCTCATATCTCTCTCTCTCTCTCTCATATCTCTCTCTCTCTCATATCTCTCTCTCTCTCATATCTCTCTCTCTCTCTCTCATATCTCTCTCTCTCTCATATCTCTCTCTCTCTCATATCTCTCTATATCTATCTATCCGTCTATATCTATCTATCCGTCTATATCTATCTATCTATCCATCCATCTATCTCATATCTATCTATCTCTCTCTCTCATATCTATCTATCTATCTCTCATATCTGTCTATCTCATATCTATCTCTCTATCTCATATCTATCTATCTAATATCTGTCTATATCTATCTACATATCTATCTCTCTATCCATCTATCTATCTCATATCTATCTGTCTCTCTATTACTTTGCCTGCCTATGTTTTTTTCTACTTGTTATGTATGCACTAACACCAATTCTCCCATCTATCAATCTAGAAACATCAGTTCTACAGTGTGTTAAAACAGAGCATTTCACAATGCATTGGGGAGCTCGCTAACCATCAGAATGTTAACCCTTTGAGTGCCAGAGGGGGTACACAATGCTACCTCTGGCACTCAAAGGGTTAAAATCCACATTTATATCAATGCAAATTATTTTTTTCCCAATGGTGCATTTGATTGCCCCAGAATTTCTCACCTTTACATAAATCCCATCATATGCTCCAACATGAATACAACTGTTATTTGTGTGACTGTCCCGTCTAAACCCAATGACGCAGGTAAATAAGAGCATGACTTACTGCATGAATGAAACTATAGAGCCGGGATAAGCGTCTGGTATAATGTAGTTAAATGTATACAATCCACATCTCCTTTACAGGCTAATCCGACAATCCGCTGGGACGGACTTGCTGATAGATTAGCTATTGTAAATATTTTGTATTGGGTGGCGATAATTCCCTAAATCTAACTGAATGTCTCATGATACGTCTGGTGTTATCCTGTATGCCAGGGCTTAAAATTGGAAGTCCTTTGCTACTAGCCAGACCTGAAAAGTTACTCGCCACTGCAAGCCATAACATACCCACCAGGGCTGAATTTCTACTCGCCAGGGCTAAGTTTTCACTCGCAATTGGCTAGTGGAAATTTTGAGCCCTGCTGTATGCCATGTTTACATGTGGTTTGTGTAGTATGCCTTGCCCAGAACCGGGGCAGGTGCTGTAAGGAGAAATTACTGTGCCTTGGTGTGAAGGCTGAGGCCAAGTTCCCATTACATGGTTTGGTGCAAAGCTGAATAATGTGTTCTAATACAGATATTGATTTCCCTTTGATGACCAAAGGGTTGCGAAACACAGTGCTTTGCAACATATTGCTCACATTCCTCTGGTCCTCAAGGGTAAGACATTCAGAGCAAGTTTGAATTGCTGACTCAGAACATAGGTACAATTCCTCACTGGTGGATATCAGTAGTTCTCCATGTTCATACCCAGGAGATTATTCTTGTGGATTCCCAGAGAGGGGAATCCTGTGGTGCAGATGGGGGAAATAAATGACGCGATTTGCATCAAAAAGGGGCAGGACTTGATCACGAGTGGAGGCAGAGCTTATAAAATGTAGAACAAGTTTGAGGAATAGGCTGAGGAAGGAAGTGAAGTGGGCGGGGGTGGGAGGAACAGGAAGGAGGAGAAGTGGGCAGGAAGTGGGAGGAACAGAGTGGGAAGGAGAAGAAGTGGGCGGGGAGTGGGAGGAACAGAGTGGGAAGGAGGAGAAGTGGGCGGGGAGTGGGAGGAACAGGATGGGAAGGAGGAGAAGTGGGTGGGGAGTGGGAGGAACAAAGTGGGAAGTAGGAGAAGTGGGCGGGGAGTGGGAGGAACAGGGTGCGAAGGAGGAGAAGTGGGTGGGGAGTGGGAGGAACAGACTGGGAAGTAGAAGTGGGCAGGGAGTGGGAGGAACAGGGTGGGAAGGAGGAGAAGTGGGCGGGGAATGGGAGGAACAAAGTGGGAAGGAGGAGAAGTGGGCCGGAAGTGGGAGGAACAAAGTGGGAAGGAGGAGAAGTGGGCTGAGTTTCATTAGAATATCACCACATCTGGAGAATCAGCCTCTGCCCCGGAGACCCGGACATTGGCAGCAAAAACAGGATTGTCAGGGGCAAGTCCGGAGAGTTCCCAGCGATGTCCACGTGGCCTGGAAAGATAGAGAGGTATACAATGAGTGTGTCAAGCCAGGGAGCTAATGCATCATGATTCATCCCCCATATACTGACAGTTAACCCTTTATCCCTCTGAGTGTCGTAGAGGAGAGCAATGCATTTCCAACCCCTCTGGAACTCAAGGGGTTAAGAGCTAAAGGGTTATCCAAAGCATTGCTTAGCAACGTGTCGAACACCTTTTTGGTGCTAATATTGTTGATGAAGAAAAAGGAAGTGGCTCATTAACTCCTTAAGGAACATTGACGTGGCAGGACCGTCACGCTGGTCTGGCACTTAAGGACCAGTGCCGGTCCTGGTACGTCACGTACTTTTAGTCACTGCACTCCTACAGGAGCGTGGTGAGTAATACCGGGGACTGAAGTTGATCGCTCCAAGACCGGAGCGATCTCTTTCAGTCCCTTGTTCGGCGTGCCGCCCCACGTGATCAGTCACGTGGGACATCACGTCAAAGTTTCCTATTTGGTCCTTAAAGGGCCGCACACCCCGGGACCGTTGGTCCTTAAGGGGTTAATGCCATTCTTACTGCCAGTGGCCACGTGCAATGATGTCAGTGGCTGCCAGCCGAGACAGGAACTGGTCTGATTGTAAAGTGTACATCAAAAATAAAGATATACAGTAGAACAACAATTATCTAAGTGTAGATTTATTTAAAATATATGAAATATAGAGTAAACATAAAAATAGCCAATGCATTCAAAATAAGAAACCGGTATTGTACTCCAGTGGTCAAAAGTTTGAGAACACCTCAATTTTTGCTACTTTTAGTTACTGACATATAACTTGACAAAAACATTAGAAAAACATGTAAACATTGGGTATTTCTAAAATTAAGACAAATATTATAATCTATTTAGCAGGGTTTTTTTAGTGTTTGTAGATGCGTAAAAGATTTTAGTGCCAAAGTTAAAAAAAAGTGCATTTCTAACATTTGTTTAATCATATTTTTTAAATTATTTTACAAGAAATTTGAGGAAAATAATGTTGTTATCTTTAGAAAGCCCATCTTATGGCATGAAAAACAGTATATAGTATATGTGGGTACATTAAAGGGATTGCATAGTCCCATAAAAAGTATGTTCTAAATCGTGGCTGCACTAAAAAAAACATGTAATGGCCTTATTCCCATCTCTCAAACCGTTATGGTTTGAGAGATGTAAGAAAATAAAGACCTCCGCTCCCTCCCCCTTCTCATGCGTCCGCTGTATAACGGACATCATGAAATCCTGCTTCCGGGACCAGACGGCGGCTCTTCAGAAGCGATGTCATCTAGATGTCTAAGTATAATTAGTTCATCGGAATGGTCTACATCGTGTGTGTGCAAGCCAGGTACACTTTATAGACCATTCCTATGAAGTAATTATAGTTAGATATCCCGATGACAGCGCTCCTGAAGAGCCGCCTACAGTCAGGCAACCGGATTCTGCCTCTGACAGCTTTACAGATCATCAGGCAGAAAGGGGAGGGAACGGAGGACTTTATTTTATTACATCTCTCTCAAACCGTAACAGTTTGAGAGAAAGGATTAAGCGCATTATATGTTTTTTTTAGTGGAGCTACGATTTAGGATATACTTTTTATGGGACTTTACTATCCCTTTAACCCCTTAGCGACTGGCGGTGTTGCAACGTTTCCATCCCATAAGGACCGCGTTGATGCACGCCGACGCGCCGGTACACGTGGCCTGTTGCGTGTATCGGCGCGTCACTTTTGGGCCTGATAGAGATCGCTCCAATCTTGGAGCGGTCAATTTCAGGCCCTATTTTTACTTACAGCGCTCCCGGTATAGCGCTGTAAGTAAAAAGTACGTGACGTACTATGACCGTCATCGGTCCTTAAGTATTTCAAGGACCATGACGGTCATAGTACGTCACATGACGTTAAGGGGTTAAATGAGTAAGAGCAAAATTACAGCTAAACACAAACACAGTACAAGTGGTAAAACAGCCATGGTCCGGAAGTGGTAAAACAGCCACGGTCCGGAACCTGCTAAAAAAAAAAAACCCTGCTAAATAGACTAATATTTGTCTTGATTTTAGAAATACATTATATAAACATGTAAACATTGGGTATTTGTCAAGTTATATAGCAATAACTAAAATTAACAAAAACTGAGGTGTCCCCAAACTTTTGACCGCTAGCACCCAGGTTGTTGCTCTATTTAATTTAGGAGAGTGCACAGATTTTCTCTCTCTCTATTATATATATTACATCTAATAACTTTGGAATGGAGCGTCTACCGGTTGCATAGCTCTGTCCAGTAATTGCTGCACTGTGTCTTTGTGCATACTGCCCATTGTTTGGTGCCTGCTCATATGTTGCTCATTGTAACTCGCCGCCATTCACTGGCAAATCCGTTCACGTTATAGCTAATCTATCACTAACTCCGTCCCAAACAGATTATCAGATTAGTCTGTAAAAGAGATGTAGATTATATACATTTAGCTGTATTAACCAAATATTTATTCAGGTTCTATAGTCTCATTTATTCAGTAAGTCGTAATCTTACTTATTTGCGTCATAGAGTCTGAATGGTGCATTCACACAAATAACACTTTTTTTCTGTGAGAGCATATGATGTGGTCTGGATTATTAAAGTGACGCATTGGATTCTAGAAAACAATGTAAAGCGTTACAAGGGCAGTAGAATCCATTGTAGTAACCCTATAAGAACCATTGCACACCCCTTTGGTTCTAAAAGGGTTAAAAGAACACTAACATGAAATTAAATGGAATTATATACATTTTAACACCATGATCTCTAAATTTGCATCTGTAAAAAATAATATTTTAATTCTAGGTCCCTATACAATAATATTAAACACGCTTTTCGAATTTGTTACAAATCTATACAGCCCCGACTGATCACTTGTTATAAATTATTTAAGCGTTGATTTATTTAACGGGAATCATAGGAATAAGTGGCTCTTCTTAACTTGTTTGACAGACGGTCCTACCTAGGTCGGTTCACTTCAAATAGCGGACAGGTATATCTAACTATTTACTATATATACGGACCAGACTTGGTAAGTCCTTCTGTTACACACGGTAATTATATAGATAGACCTGACTGCTGTATGATGGACTCCTACCTAGGTAAGTGCTTCTGTTACACACAGTAATTATATAGATACACCTGACTGCTGTATGATGGACTCCTACCTAGGTAAGTGCTTCTGTTACACACAGTAATTATACAGATACACCTGACTGCTGTATGATGGACTCCTACCTAGGTAAGTGCTTCTGTTACACACAGTAAATATATATATTATATATATATATATATATATATATATATATATATATTACATATACACACATACATATATACATACACACACACCTGACTGCTGTATGATGGACTCCTACCGAGGTAAGTGCTTCCGTTACACACAGTAATTATATAGATACACCTGACTGCTGTATGATGGACTCCTACCTAGGTAAGTACTTCTGTTACACACAGTAATTATATAGCTATACCTGACTCCTGGACTTCTATTTGGGTAAATTAATGTTTACCATAAAAAGAGACATTTATTCCTAGTATATAATTCCCATTTTAGATTAATCTCCACCCCTCATATATTCAGAATGTTATCTCTGACAGTTTACAGACATTACTGCACTTCCACTTCTGAGAAACCGATCAAGCTTGTCTAACCCCCTTGGGTGCTAGAGAGATCTTCAGAGCTCATGGAATATTTGTAACTAAATGTTAGACCTTCTGGACCAAACAAACACGTTGTGCAGATATTAGCTTAAAGCAGGGGTTGTCAGATTTTTTGCTGTGACAAAACGTTTCCTATAAGGCTGAATGAGAAGGGAAGACTTAAAGAGACTGATGTAATAAGAAGTACTCGATCATCTGGGACAGACCAACTGCCCTGTGATATCCCTGTTGTGTGTGTGATTTGTGTATGCGGTTTCTGGTGGCATGGAACCAGGGTGCCTGTTATATACAAGCCAATCCTAGTGCTCTGATCCCCGCTGATTGGTTGCCCAGTCTATTTGTCCACACATAGCTCATAGATATCAACAGGTTCCCAGGAACACAAGCTCCTAATTCAGCATCATGGATGGTGCCTGGATTAAAGCCAGCTGAGCTTGGAGACCAGCCCTGCGGTACAGCTTGCATGGCACCAGGCAATCTGCATGTATTTGGAGATAACATTTTCTCTAATCATGTAGCAATTATCCTCCTGAATAGACCAAGGTCCTCCCACTGCTGAGAGGTGTGTTATTGAAAAGATATTGCAGCTCTAGCTGGCAATTTTTGGGTGCAGTACCCTCGTGGCCTGAAATTGTACAGTGGCGCTGTTACTACACTATACTAGTGTCCATAGACTGCTGTAGTAACAGCTCATGGACATCCTGCACCAAAAAAACGAAAGTGCGATCTGTAATTACTTTTGAATAAAACATCTCCCAGCAGTGGGAGGATGCTTGTTTTCTCACCAAGATAAACCCTGCAATTTGTACTCTACTTTTAAACTTCCATTTGCATAATTGCTATATTTACTCTTGAGTTTTCTTTACTGAACTTTTGAGTTTAGTAGAAAAAAATTACACCTGTTTCATGGAAAATCCCACATGAACAGAATGTTGTTGGTTTTTTTTTTTCAATCATCCCTAGTTTAAAGCCCCTTTAAAGGGATAGTAATGTTTCACAATAAGATCAGCTCCAATTAATCTTCATAGTATTTGGGCCCTGGAGAGTTTTAATCTCAATACTGTCAGATACCAGTGCAGGTATCTGTGCCTCCCCCTCCTTCCTGCATCCTTCAGGCAAAAATCAGGCTTGTCACCTCACCCAGAGCACTCCAGTTGGTATCCAACTGCTGGTACTTCAACTCCAATGGACTCTACTTTAAAGGGATAGTAATGTTTCAAAATAAAAGCAGCTCTAATTAATCCTCATAGTATTTGTGCCATGGAGAGTGTTATATCAATACTGTCAGTTGTAGTAAAAGAGTAATTGAATGATAAAGTATCCCCCTCCCACCCCTTTTACTGATGTAACACTGCTCACCTCAGAGCAGCAAGACTGTCCAGATGGATCGCAGAGAGGGACAATCTTCAGTGAGCATAAGGAAAAACCTGTCGGGGGCGTGGAAATTTCCTTATGCTCACAGTAAGAAGATTGTCCCTTGCTGTGACCTGATTCTGGGACCAGATTCCATATCTGAGGGGAGGTGGCTTACACTAGGTAAAAGGGGTGGGAGGGGGATATCTTATCATTCAATTACTCTTGAACTACAACTCTACAGTATTGAAATAACACTCTACACGGCCCAAATATTATGAAGATTAATTGGAGCTACTTTTTTGTGAAACATTACTATCCCTTTAAAGCAATAGTAATGTTTATTTCTACTGTATGGTGCAGTAAACATGCTCCAGAATGAATAATAATTAACACTGAGTGGCTCAAAGAGTTACTCTGAGGCAGTGGTTCTCAATCTTTTTTTGCTCGGGGCACCCCTAACACGTAATTTAGAACATTCGGGGCACCCCTAACATATTTAATGTACTTTATCAAGGGCATCATGAAGGTTACAATACATAAAAATACAGTTATTAGGTCTTATAAACATAATAAAAATAAACATATTGTGCATAACAATTTCTATAAATTGTTATTTAAAAGTCAATTTTTGTTAGTCTTCATAGAAAACATGGGGCACCCTAAGCTGATGTCCATGGCACACCAAAGTGCCACGGCACCCTGGTTGAGAATCACTGCTCTGAGGGATGTGTGGCATGTGAAGAAAGTGGAAAGGGAGCGATATTCTTCCTCTTTGTGGAAATTCCTTCTGGGAGCAAATTCAGGTGAAATGGACATTCAGGAGACATGTTTCTGCTCTAAGTTCTGTCTTTCTAACTTTCACGTGATGACGACACTATCCACATACAACACATGAACAGGTTATCATGTGTGCCCACACACGCTTATTCCTTTCCACAGCTCAGAAGAGGTCTGTGAAAAGGTACCTTCCACTGTAAATTCCTAAAGTAAGTGGGAGGCTCTGCTTTCCACTCTATTTCTTTGTGTATCCGATAGCTCTACACATCCCTAATAAAAAGCTGACTCTGAACTGATTATTACCACTTTAATCCTTCCTTAGAATGGACAATGGGCCTCAAGTATAAGAGCAAAACCAACTGCATATTAGTGGACTAATTTCCAATTGGATCTCTAACCCCTTGAATGTTAGAGAGGTATCCAAACTATTGTCCCTATGGTGTAACTGACTTGTCCCAGAATTACCTTTAAACACAAGTCCCATCATTCTGTAACTGGATGGTAGTGATGCGTCTTTAAATAACGGCCCCTGACAACTTTCTAGGAAACATTTGCCCTTCTAGTACACGATTAAAGTGATTAAATCAGTTGGAGTATATATTATTTAGGATTTTGGGGTATATGGCCATCTGCTTGTGGGCTTTTTCCAGATCAGGCCGGCTGTGTAGTCTCTCACTTTCCCTGGGAAATTACAGGTCACTTTCGGCTGTTACGCGAGTTAAATTTTTGATTCCTAAATCATTTAAAGGGATAGTGATGTTTCAAAATAAATGCAGCTCCTATTATTGTTTAAAGTTTTTGGGCCATGCTGAGCGGTATCATCATTCTCTACAACTTGCAGTTCCAGGGCAATTGAATCATAAAGTGACCACATCCCATACCTCCCAACATTTCAAATTGTCAAAGAGGGACACTTGTGTTTTAGGGGGTGTTGCTGGGGGCGTGGCTGGTGGGCGGGACATTACCGAGAATTTTTAGGCTATTTCATGACCTATTGATACCTCCTTGTGTAACCAAATAAATTACTTATAACAAGATCTAAAGTATTTTATTTACACATAGTATATTTGTTTATAAATGATTAGCATTTAACCCCTAGAGTGCCAGGTGGGTACAATGTACGAGTGAGCACAGCTGTACCTGCTGTGCCACGCTTGTACATTTGACAGCTAAAATGCGGTCACTGCTTAAGCCGGTATAACCGGCTGGCAGTGGCCGCATTTCAGCTGAAATGCAGCCTGGCACTCTTGGGAGGACATGAGGATTACTCCTCATGTCCTCCCAGGTATTGATCTCCCAGCCGATCGCGCTGGGAGATCAATATCGCCAAGGGAGAAGCTCTGAGAAACAGAGCTTCTCCCTCCGCCGCCCTCCTACCCCGAACTTCCGGGTAGGAGTGGGCGGGACCGGGGGAAACCTCCTAACGTCATCGGTGACATGATCACCGATGACGTTAGGGAAGTTTCCCTTAGCCCATTCACTCCTACCGGTGGTAGGAGTGAAAGGCAGGAGAGCTTCTGCTCTCCTGCAGTCGCCAAATTGGTCTCCCAGCCTATCGGCTGGGAGATCAATTACTTGGGGGACACCAGGAGGGGTCCTGATGTCCCCCACAAGGTCTGAATACATTAAAAAAAAAATAAAAAAAAACAAACAAACAATACTAACCCTGTGAGTGCCGCAGTGGTCCCCAGCACATTGCCCTTCCTGTGGCACACACAGGACTTTTTATCAACACTGGTAGTCACAGATCTCCCATACACACTATCAAACACTGCCCCACCATCCTTGCTCCTCTGCTCATACCCACACACACTGCCTAATCCCTCACCCTCCAACATACTTTGTTACACTTGTAGTCACAGGTCCGCACGTACACCGGCTGATGCCCTAGCTTCTTTCATCTGTTAGCCATAAAATCACACATACACTGTTTGCTTTACCATTTCTGTTTCACTGGTAGCTACGCTCCTGTAGCGTAAATTGGTATGTCAACCCACAGCAGTGGGGTACCATTTTTCTTAGGCTGGCAAGAAGTCCTCCTAGGAAATCCCACGCCATTGAACCATTTTAGTATCTTTGAAGTGACTGATGTGTAAAACAAATTTTTTTTTTCCTGTAGCACCACATTCTGGAAATAGTTGTGCCAACTTAGGGGTAAAAAGGCAAGTGACCCCTCATTAGATGCGGCAGGTTGTCTTCTTTCCAAAATGGTATGGTTTATCTACCTTTTCTTCAATTCTGAATGTGTTATAGCCATTTTTGTACAGGCAAGTCACATTTGAGAAAATGTTAGAAACATCAGAGGTTGTAGTAGGTGTAGTTTTCTACTTCTAGCACCCCCTAAGGTAGGTCAACTCATATCAATCGGGTGTCGTTTGACTCCTAAGAGCACTAGCTAATGAATGCAGTTGAAAATTCCATGGTTTTTACAAAGTTCCATACATTTGAAGGGGCAGAAATGTAAGAAAATGCCTTTTTTTTCACTAGCGCCACCTCCTGGAAGCATTTGTGCATACCAGCCTTTGGGTAAGAAGGCACGTGACCCCTCATTAGATGCGGAAGGATGTTTTCTTTCCAAAATGGCATTGTTTCTCTACCTTTTCTGCATATCTATTATGGTTATAACCATTTTAGTGCAAGCAGATAATTTCAAAAACAAAAGTGTCAGGTTTACGTACGTGTTCCTAGCACCCACATATTGTATGTTAACCCACACAAATAGGCTACCATTTTTCTCATGTTGGTAGCAGGTACTGAATACAGCAGGAAATGTTATGGTTTTCAAAGATTTTAGTATCTTTGAAGTGGTGGAAATGTAAAAAAACATGTATTTATTCCCATAGCGCCACCTTTTGGAATTATCTGTGCACTTCAGCCCAGGGGGTAGAAAGGCAAGTGACCCCTCAATTGATGCGGGAGAATGTCTACTTTCCAAAATGGTATACCTTTTATACCTTTCCTTCATGTCTCTAACAGTTATGGACATTTTAGTACAAGCCGCCATTTTCGAAGAAGCAAACAGGTAGGTGTAGTGATATGCTTCTGGCACCCCTAAGGTAGGTCGACTCATTCCAGTGGGGTGTCATTTTTCTCCTAAGAGCACTAGCTAATGAATACAGTTGGAAATGCCATGGTTTTCACAAATTTCAGTACATTTGAAGGGGCAGAAATGTAAGAAAATGCCTTTTTTTTTCATTAGCGCCACCTTCTGGAGGCATTTGTGCACTCCAGGCTTGGGGTAACAAGGCAAGTCACCCATCATTAGATGCGGCAGGGTGTCTTCTTTTCAAAATGGTATGGTTTGTGTACCCTTTCTTCACTTCTGTAGTTGTTATAACCATTTGGTTACAGACAAGTAATGTTTGAGAAAATGTTAGAAAAATTTGAGGTTGTAGTAGGTGTCATTTTGCACTTCTAACGCCCCCTGAGGTAGTTGAACTCATACCAATGGGGTGTCATTTTTCTCCTAAGAGCACTAGCTAATGAATACAGTTGGAAATGCCATGGTTTTCACAAATTTCAGTACATTTGAAGGGGCAGAAATGTAAGAAAATGCCTTTTTTTTCATTAGCGCCATCTTCTGGAGGCATTTGTGCACACCAGGCTTGGGGTAAGAAGGCAAGTTACCCCTCATTAGATGCGGCAGGTTGTCTACTTTTCCGAAATATATAGTTTTATATAGTTATTCCACTGTTTTAGGGTAGTTTTACCACAAAAACCCTAGAATGCGCATATTAGTTTATAAAGTTGAAAATGTCATTTTGCGCTGCTGGTGATTAGGGCTCTACGCTAGCCATGGATGTAGGTAAAACTATACAAATTTGGTATTTTTTTTACTCGGGGGACTTGGGGCTTTCAAATAATTGAAACTTTTTCAATCAAGGTAAATGTTTTTGATACATATTATGTGATTTTAGGAAAATTAGTAAATTTTCACCTTTTTTTGTCATTATGACATCATAGCTTTTTGCACGATGTAAAATTCTCTTCATGTAAGGTACCACAAGAAATCTCAATTCGTTCTGAAAAAAACCATATATAGTAGTTTTCCATATTTAACTAAAAATCCCCAGAGGAAATCAAGCATAAACAGAAGGATAGCAAAAATGCTGAAAAAGTGTCTGGCCTGCAGGGTACAGGAAATGGCACAAGCCTCTGGCACTGAAGGGGTTAAATAAACAATAATGTGAATTTTATTGCTGTAGAGCAATGTGATACATTTATATACACACCATGCAATCCAATCTCCTAAAAAGAGGGACATCAGGGTGGGAAAGAGGGACAGAGGGATTTGGGTCCTAAAGAGGGACACTTGGGAGGTATGACATCCCCCCACATTTACCTACTGTAAGCCTCCTCCCCTCAGATGTGGAAGCCGGTCAGATCGCAGCAAGGGACAATCTTCTGGCTGTGAGCATAAGGAATACCCTTGACAAAGGAGGCATTTATTTTGATACATTACTATCCCTTTAACTGTTTCAGTGCCAGAGGGGTAGGCAACGCATAGGGTTGCCACCTTTTCTTCAAAAAAATACTGGCCATGGCATTCCCTCCATAGGCCGGTAAAATACCGGCTGGGTGGCAACCCTAGCAAAGCATTGTGAAAGCAATGTGTTGCCTACCCCTCTGGCACTGAAAGGGTTAGCATTTTGATAGTCATGCTGTGCATCTCCCTAGCGACTGAAAGGTTAAGTATTTAAACATGTTAACCCCTTAGATGTAAGAGAAGGCTTCAACAAACCTCTGTAGAGTTCACGGATAAATGAAATGAGTAACACATTCCAAGGGGGTTAATTAGATTTTCCAACATCTCCTTCAAGCACAAAGGGTTAAGCATTTTAAAAATCTTAACAGCTGAGCATTCAAGGGTTAAATTAGGCTTGCCGACAGCCCTTTTATTGAGAGAAAACACCTCTAGTAGGAATGACATATTTACACAATTCCCTGCAGATAAAGTGCTTTATTTTGACTAAATAGCAACTTTTTCTTTGGAACAGGATTTTATTTTCCAAACACAGTACATTATGGGGTGATAGATAACTATATGTGCTAGTACACCTGAATCATGGATTTTACTTGCAAAATCACTTCCTACAGCAGCCCCTGGGTATGTCCAACAGTGACACAGGATCACATGCTTTTTTTATCCTTTATTTCTATAGATACTAGGCGCTCAGATGAAGGACACCTACTGAGTTGTATTTAAAGGGATAGTAACCTCGAAAAAAAAGTACAGGCGAATTTATAGGTACAATTAAAACACATACTTACTGCCCTCATTCCCATCTCTCAAACCGTTATGATTTGAGAGATGTAATAAAATAAAGACCTCCGCTCCCTCCCATTTCTGCCTGACGAGCTGTAAAGCTGTCAAAGGCAGAATCCGGTCGACTGACTTTAGGCGGCTTTTCAGGAGTTCTGACATCAGGATATCTAACTATAATTACTTCATCGGAATGGTCTACAACATGTGCTTGCAAGCCAGGCAGACGTTGTAGACCATACCGATGAAGTAATTATAGTTAGATATCTCAATGACAGCGCTCCTGAAGAGCCACCTTCTGGTCCCGGAAGCAAGATCTCATGACGTCCACTATATATCGGACGCATGAGAAGGGGGAGGGAGCGGAGACCTTTATTTTATTACATCTCACACCGTTATGGGAATGAGGGCAGTAAGTATGTTTTAATTGTACCTATAAATTCACCTGTACTTTTTTTTTTTTTTTGAGGTTACTATCCCTTTTAATGACAACTTGTAAACACTGGTGTTACACAGGGGAGTTCCTAGTTTCCCAAAGGACCCAGGGCATAAACATAATGCATTATCAGTGCCCATTTGCACCATAGTAATCACCATTACATGCTCCAAACTGGGAATATGACCTGGTGTAACAGTTTGTACGACACTCAGACACAGTAGGTTAGAATAAAACACAGTTTTATTAAAAGACACAATGTGAATGCCCACTACAGGCTATAGTGAATCACAGGAAAATAGCAATCATGTACATATGCCCACACAGGCCCAGTATACAATGGTAGAGAGTTAGATACTGTCACAGGTCAGGCATAACCAGGAATCTTCAGCACAACATGGGTTAAAGTTCATAGATAGTAATCAGTCTCTGATGTGGTGTGTTTGACAACGCCCAGTATGATGGTAATGGTAGCAAGAGACTGTGGTGTGAGGTGTGGAAGCACCTAGTCTGTAAGGCAGGACTGAGACTTATGCCCTGTGCTGAGCAGTAACGGAGGCCACAATACTCTGCTAGAGCTAGCACAGACTTGAGCCACAAGCACCCGACCGGTGCAGTAACGGAAACACTGTACACTGCAAGAGCTGATGGACTTGAGCCAATAGCACCCGACCGGTGCAGTAACGGAAACACTGTACACTGCAAGAGTTAACAGAAGGCCCAGTGTAATGGAGGCAACAGTGCTCTGCAAGTGTTAACGGAAGGCTCAGTGGGATGGAGGCCACAACACTCAGTCTGCTAGGCCAGCAATGCGGAAGTAAGAATGTCACCCAAGCGACACGGAGAACAGCATCAGAATAGCTGGCCGGATCACAGCGCAGGAACGTCAGACAAGCCGGGTCAGGTCACAGAGCAGGAACGTCAGCCAGGCCAGGTCGAATCACGGAGCAGGAACCAGAAGGAGTAGTCAAACGGGCCAAGTCGGTACACAGGAACACAGCAACACAGTAGAACTGGTACAGGAACACCACAAAAGGGCACCTGACAGGTGCCAGAGGCCCGGTATAAGAAGGCCATACTGGGCGGGCCAAACTAAGCTCAGCCAATGGGAGCGCACCACACAGAGTGACAGAAAAGAGCACAGGCACCGTGACACCTGGGCTTCAAAAGAACACTGTCACCTACACCCAACTTCAGTGATTGTGAAAGAGTCCTCAAAACCCCCTATATGTTGTGTTAACCATTTTTTAAAGGGATACAAATACTTAATATGTAAAAAAATACATACTGCATTGTTCATACTCCTGAGTAAAACAAGGGCACTCCCACAACTGAAAGATGTTTTATTCGAAAGTTATTACAGCTCAAACTTTTTTTTAGGTGCATTATCACAGTGTCCTAAAATTGTACAGTGGCACTGTTGCTACACCATCCTATGAACAGCTCTGGTCAGTTGACCATAAATCTCCATAGGATGGTGTAGAAACAGCGCACAACTTCAGGCCACTGTGATACTGCACCTAAAAAAAAAAAATTCAAGTTTGAGCTGTAACAACTTTTGAATAAAACACCTCTCAACAGTGGCGGTACCCTTGTTTTACTCAGGGGGATAATCCGTACAATATGTTTTTGTTTACATTTTAAGTATTACTATATCTTTAATTCAGAAAACTATTTTTTTGAGTTATTTAAAGGTATAGATTGTGCTAATTAAGGCGTGCCATACAGGCACTTCTTGTCTTAGCCCTACGTTACCTACTCCTGACACATAGGTGATAAAGCTTAAAAAAAAAAAAAAAAAAAAGACATGAGTCAGTCAAGTCCAGCCCAAGCCAAAAACACCCCTGTTGATCCAGAGGAAGGCAAAAAAAAAGCCCTCTGGAGCCATTTCGAATTTAGCCCCAAGAGGGTAAAAAAAATTCCTTCCTGACTCCAAATGGCAGTCAGACATTTCCCTGGATCAATACCCTATCTACATTGAAGCCAACTGTCAATGTTCAATATTGTTCTGTGCTAGATAGGTATCCATTGCTTTTTTGAAAGCAGTTACATTATCTGCAAGTACAACATCCCAAGGCAAAGAATTCCATAGCTTTACTGCCCTTACTGTAACCTTTTCCATGCTACGGGAGGTGGGCAATGAAGTGCTGAGCAGAGTCAGCGAGTGTGGGGGAAATGCAGAAGTAAGACAGGAAGCGCCAGCACGGCACACCTTAATTATCATCATCTATACATCTACATAACTCAAAACTAGCTTTCAAAATACAAAATGGCCAATGGTGGTGTTGTTGGGGGTGTGGCTGGTGGGCGGGGCATTCCCAAGAATCTTTAGGTTATTTCATGATCCGTTGACATCTTTGTGTAGATAAATACACACTTTATCCCCTTAACGTCCAATGCCATGCGTGGACCATCACAGCTGTCCACCACTTAAGGACTAGTGACGATGCTAGCACGTCATGGAATTCAGGGCTCCCGCCCTCAATCGGATCCACAGACAAAAAAAACCAAAACAAAACAACGCTCCATGGTCCTTAAGTGCCGGACCCCGGTCCTTAAGGGGTTAAAGCAAGAACAAAGTATTTTATGCACACACAGACTGATTTCGAAACACATCATCTGTATTTTAACCCTTTGAGTGCCAGAGAAGCATCCAAACGCATTGCGTTGGATACCTCTCTGGCACTCAAAGGGTTAAACAAACATTAATGAGAGTTCTGTTGCTGGGAGCTATGTGATCCACTTCTATACACACCACACAGTCTGATCTCCTAAACACAGGGACACCAGGGTGATACACTTCTATACACACCACACAGTCTGATCTCCTAAACACAGGGACACCAGGGTGATACACTTCTATACACACCACACAGTCTGATCTCCTAAACACAGGGACACCGGGGTGATACACTTCTATACACACCACACAGTCTGATCTCCTAAACACAGGGACACCAGGGTGATACACTTCTATACACACCACACAGTCTGATCTCCTAAACACAGGGACACCAGGGTGATACACTTCTATACACACCACACAGTCTGATCTCCTAAACACAGGGACACCAGGGTGATACACTTCTATACACACCACACAGTGTGACTTATGTCTGCAGAAGCTTGTTATCGCTTTAGCCAATAGAGGGGTGTTCAGTGCATTTTGCTGCATACCCGTCTGGTTCTTAAAGGGTTAATGACTCAGATAACTCATATGAAGTGCTTTCACGTAGCTTGGCGAGTCTGCTAATGAATTATGGACTGATGTCTTGTCTATAAATCTCTCCTGCTTTCTAAGGGAAAACAGATTTTCCACGCGAACACACTGCAAGGTTCTGTACCCAGCGGTATCATCTGAATGCAAGAAACTGATGTCTCTGATAAGGATTTCAGTTTCAAAGTTAAGAAATGCTTTAACACCTTAGCGCCTGATGACGTGTTAGGACAGTCACGGCTGTCTGAGCGTTAAGGACCTGTGATAGTCCTGGCACGTCATGGAAGTTTAGGAGATATTAGGGGTCCGTACCTCCCAAGTGTCCCTCTTTAGGAGGGATAGTCTTTCTTTGAGACCCAAATCCCCCTGTCCTTCTTTCCCACCCTGTCCCTCTTTTTTAGGAGCACAGGCTGTGTGGTGTGTACATAAGTATCACATTGCTCCACAGAAATAAAACACATTAATGTTTGTATAAACGTCAATATATGTGATTATGAATTAAACAGATAAAATAATTTGGTTTTGCTCTAAATTATTCAACTACACAAAGAGGTGCCACTAAGTCATGAAATAGCCACACACCCTAAAACAATAGTGTCCCTCTTTGGCCTTTGGAAATGTATTTATATATATAAATTTATAAAGGGAGAAAAGATTTTGAAGCACTGTACAAAAGCTTAAAGGGGAACTACCACCCCTCAACAACTTACGCTTGAGTGGATGTTCATCTGGCGACTAGCTGCTTAGTAGCGCTAGTCGCCAGAAATCTTACCCGGTTCTGCAGATATCGGCTTTTTGCCAATGGTGACAGGAGCAGGAAGCACGGACGTCTCGTCACAGTGACGTCCGTGCTCCTGCTCTGTCAGTCCCTTTCGGAGCCAAATGGCTCCAAAAGGGACTGACAGAGCAGGCGCACGGACGTCACTGTGACGAGACGTCCGTGCTTCCTGCTCCTGTCACCATCGGCAAAACGCCGATATCTGCAGAACCGGGGGAAGATTTCTGGCGACTAGCGCTACTAAGCAGCTAGTCGCCAGATGAACATCCACTCAAGCGTAAGTTGTTGAGGGGTGGTAGTTCCCCTTTAACAAGATAATAGAACACTATTTAATGCTGTACTATACAGACAGACAGATTAGATATTTACAACCAGCAATTCTTGGGATTGGAGACAAAAAGATAAGATAGTCCTGCTTACTAAGCATCTATAGGCAGTAATAGGGACTGAACCAAAAGGACTAAGTAGCTCAGAGTTGATTTGTGGTCCATCCACAGATTGTGACAAAATAGGAAGATGAAATTGCCACCCCTCTGGCAAACAAAGGGTTAAAGGAGAAGCGTCTGACTGGGTTGCAATAGGAACAAGTAAAATGGCGGGTTCCAGTGTAGGATTAAACAAAGGGGCTGCATCTTGGAACCCACACCTCTCTGCTGCAATCACAGCACATGCTGCCTATGGTAGATGACCCAATAAGACACAGTAATTAACGACTCATTTGTTTTATTCCTGGATGTCGCTGCAGCATTCCTCCCAAGTGTCCCTTTTTTGGACCCAAATCCCTCTGTCCCTCTTTCCCACCCTACTGTCCCTCTTTTTAGGAGATCGAATTGCATGGTGTGTATATAAGTGTATCATATTGCTCTACAGCAATAACATTCACATTATTGTTTATTTAAATGTTAGTATATGTATTTATAAATCACTACAGGCCACAGTGCCACTGACAGCCGGTCGTGGGGCAGTCATGTGCAGTAGAGACTGCCCGCGCCGCGGCTGATAGAGCGGGACGCTCCGTACATGACTACAACACGTGCAGCAGTCTCTACTGCGCATGACTGCAGCGTTACGCACATTTTACCGAAGTATTATATAGGATTCTGTGTAAATAAAATACAGAGATCTTGTTATAAGTCATGTATTAGGTTACACATGGAGGTATCAATAGGTCATGAAATAGCCTATAAATTCTCAGTAACGTCCCACCCACCAGGCACGCCCTCAGCAACACCCCCTAAAACACGAGTGTCCCTCTTAGACAATTTGAAATGTTGGGATGTATGCCGCAGCAATGTTGCCCATGTGAAATGCCTTATTTTAGAGAAGCAGGAGACTGAAATAAAACAGAGGAAAAAAGAAATAAAAGTGCAGGAGACACTATACATTATTATTTGGCAAGCCGACTTTTCCTTTCAGAAAGTTTAGGTACCAATATTTATGTTATTTTACTATGCATTTCTGCGTGATTAAATATATAAGGTTTCTCACAACATTGTCTGCCCCAGGCAAAGCCTTTGAGTCCCGTCTCAAGTCCCAGAGTACAGAAATGTGAAGAGGAGAACCCCAGCCCTGATGGAAGGAACAGATATTACCAGCTGCTGTGCAAACACACTGATCTACTCAGGAGGCAGCTGCTTTTCTCTAAAGACAATTAACCCCTAAGGATGTAAGCGTCCAAAGTATTAATAGGGGTGTGCGTGTTTCTGTCTATGTGTATATGTGTGGGTGTTTGTGTCTTACAATGTTACAATCTCGCTGTAGCACTGAATGCTCTGTGTGTGAAAATCTAATAGTGTATATCAGTGGCATACCTCCCAAGTGTCCCTCTTTCAGACCCAAATCTCCCTGTCCCTCTTTCCCACCCTGGAGTCCCTCTTTTTATGAGATCAGACTGTGAGGTGTGTATATAAGTGTATCACCCTGGTGTCCCTGTGTTTAGGAGATCAGACTGTGTGGTGTGTATAGAAGTGTATCACCCTGGTGTCCGTGTTTAGGAGATTAGACTGTGTGGTGTGTATATAAGTATCACCCTGGTGCCCATGGGCATCACCCGACAGGCAAAAACCAAATGACCAATCAACGACTGCATCTGACAAAGGGTCACCTTCTTAGCCGATTTCACACGCAACACCAGAGCCTTCAGGGCATCCAACTTGTCCCGGGGGAGATGAAAAACCATCGCGACGGAGTCTCTCGATGCCCAAAAACGTTATAACAGACTGAGGACCCTCAGTCTTCTCAGCAATAGGAACACCAAAAGAGGCCATCACATCCCGAAAACCGGACAAGAGGCGAAAACACACATCAGAATCACCGGGACCGACAAACAAAAAATCGTCAAGGTAGTGAAGCACCGAATGGATGCCCACCACCTGACGCACAACCCAATCCAGGAACGAGCTAAAAACCTCAAAATAGTAGCAGGAAATGGAACATCCCATAGGGAGGCACATGTCACAGAAAAAGGAACCCAGCAAATAACACCCCAAAAGCGGGAAACAGTCCGGATGGATAGGCAAGAGACGAAATGCGGACTCAATGTCCGACTTCGCCATCAGGCAGTCTTTTCCAGTGGACCGGACAAGGGATAAAGCACGATCAAAGGAAGCATACAATACCCTTGACTCCTCCTTATCAATCCCATCATTGACTGACCCCCCTTTTGGATAAGAGGTGGTGAATGAGGCGGAATTTACCAGGATCCTTCTTGGGGACAAGACCCAAAGGGGAAACCCTAAAATCCCTGAACGGAGGAGAGGTAAAGGGGCCTAACATGCGGCCCAACTCCACCTCCCGACACAACTTGTCCCAAACCAAACCCTCATTACCAGAAACGGACTTTAAATTACCTGACATTAACACACCCTCAAAGGGGGAAAAGGGGATCCAGAAACCATCCCTAAACCCGTTACGCAGTATAGCAGCCTCTCTAAGATTGGGATACCGGCTTAACCACGGTTCCATCTTTTGGACGCTCACAGGGGTTGTCGCCCTTTCCAACCTCCCGGGCACCAGGTTTGCCCGAAGCAGGCTTACCTTTTTTGAAACACCGAACAGCTGGGTGCGCTCCTCCACAGTGGTAACACTCGTGCTTAAAGCGACAGGAGGAGTACCAACGGCAGTGGCTTTCGTTAAAAAGCCAACATAATCCTTTTCGATTGACGGCCGCACTAGTCGCCGAAGGGGCCGGGGCGGCCGCCCCGAGAAAGGACGACGAAGGCCTGTGCGGCATCATGAGCAACCACCACAAATTGGACGTCCTGGCAATCAAAAGTAAGCTGAGGCCTGGACGCCATGCGCTGACGAAACTGTTCGTCATAGCGAAACCAACACAGACCCCCATAGACCTTATAGGCCCCCCAAATCATATCTAAATAGCCAAACAAAGACGGGGACCTTTCTGGAAATCTAACATAGTAACATAGTAGATAAGGCTGAAAAAAGACATGCGTCCATCAAGTCCAGCCCATGCCAATAACACTCCTGTTGATCCAGAGGAAGGCAACAAAAAAGCCCTCTGGAGCAATTTCCAATGTAGGTGTGTAGGTGTGTGTTTGTCAAATAGTTCCCCGGCTCAATATCCTATTTGCTTTGAAGCCATCTGTCATAACTGTCAATATTGTTCTGTGCTAGATAGGCATCCATTGCTTTTTTGAATGCAGTTACATTATCTGCAAGCACAACATCCCGAGGCAAAGAATTCCATAGCCTTACCGCCCTTACTGTAAAGAATCCCTGCCTGTGTTTTAGTCGAAAGCGCCTTTCCTCAAGTCTTAATGGATGACCTCTTGTTCTTAGCTCAGCTCTTTGCATAAATAATTCATTGGATAGTTCTTTGTATTGACCTTGAATGTATTTGTAAATGGTAATCATATCACCCCTTAGACGTCTCTTTTCTAATGTAAACAAACCCAGTTTGGCTAGTCTCTCTTTGTAACTCAGATCCTCCAATCCCTTTATCAGTTTTGTTGCACGTCTCTGCACCTTTTCCAGTTCAGCAATGTCTTTTTTTAGAATCTCTCACACACGACGCTCGCAAAAATAGAAAAACCTTGCAGCCAGTTCCCAAAGGTGCGAGGAACCTTACGCTTGTCATCAGACGTGATATCAGCACGGCGGGAAGGACGGTCAACCGTCTCCTTGTCTGACTGTACCAAAGACAAAACATCTCCAAAATCGCCGCGCCAAATTTTTTCTTTAACTTCGGTCGCAAGGTGAAGCCCCAAAGGCGCTGAACTGCAAACCTGACCAATCCCAGGGCGCAATGCACCGCCGTCAGCCAGTGCAGGTAGGGAAGTGCCCCGCTCTAACCTAGCGAGCACTGCACGCAAAACATGCACCAAATCTGGTCCGCCGCAAGCGCCCTGCGCAGCACTAACCCCTGACCTAGCATGATCCCATGCAGCAATACCTGGAGGGTCCACTGGAACCGCAACAGAGCGCAGCGTCCGTCTCCTCTCCAAATCTACTTCGGAATCCTCACCCTCAGACGATAAGCCGGATCTGGAAGCAGCAGGGGAGATCACCTGTACCGACCTCACTCCTGGGGGTGCTCCTGGAACGAGACAAGCTGGTTCTCCTGGAGATGATGGATGAACGCAGGGCAGGTGCAGGAGAGATGGGGCCACAACCAGACGCAGGGTCACTGGCTGCTGAGCTGAAAAGTTGAGGTGGAGCGCTCCGGGAAGACACCTCCGCACTGTCATTAAGCGAATCTGTCCCATCCAGCCCTGATCTCGCGAGATGTAATGCCCCAGAGTGAGATCTCGTGAGAGGGCTCCTGGATCTGCAGACTGCACCGCGGCAATCTTGGGACTCCACTCCCCGCTGCAGCTCAGGCCCAGCGTGCACCAAACCAGCAGGCCCAGCCATAACAGGAACAATAGCCTCAGCAATTGTGGGAGAGGCAGCAGCGGCGCGCACAGCAACACCGCTCCGCCGCCCGGAGCGCCCCCGGGACCCGGGGTTGAAGGACTGGCCAGCACACAACTCCTGGCGCTCCCTAGATGAACGCACGCGCCGGGAGGAGCTTGGACTATAACGCTCCGGCAGCCGAGATCTGCGGGCCCGCCCGGAGCTCTGACTAGCAACAGGAGCAGGCGAAGGAACAGTAACAGCTACCGGAGGGGAAGCCGCATCCAGGAGCTGAGCCAGCCAGATGCCGCCGTCACCTTCAGCAAGCGCCTGGACCCGAGCCATGAGAGCCTCCATCGAGCACAGGGTAAACAAAAGAGAAAAGTTCCTGTGCGGCTGTCTTGCCTGAAACAAATTAAACTGCGCAGGCAGCCGCACGGGAAATATTTATAAACACCCGAAACCCCCCACCCCAACCTACTGCCCGCCAGCCACTAAGAACATCCAAAAGGCAAAATATTGCCAAAAGGATGTTCGCGCCCAGCAGTCATGCCCTCCCTCAACTAGGCGTCGAGGAAGAGGCCTCTTTACTATTTGTTAAACCCTTTGAAGGCCAAAGGAGTATCCAACGCTTGGACAGTAGAAATATGTCCATTGCATCGGAGACTGCTTTAGCAACCAAGCTGTTAAAGGATCCACCACAGCAGTAAGTCTGAATATTGTTTCAGCCTAAAGAAAAAAACCTAGTTGTCTTGAAAGCTTGCATCTAAAGTGACTCAGTTAACCAATTAAGGTATCATTTTTACTCTATTAGCCTCCTGCATTTTCTGTGGCTAACACGGTACAACGTTTCCTAGTATTGTTATAGCAGTCAGAGCATAATGGTGGATTAGATAGGCTTGAATACGCTGATCTCTCCAACAAACTAATAAATCTCAGGCAATTTAATAAGAAAAGATGACCTCTAACTGAACCCAAAAGGTTACTACAAAAGCGTCCATCCTAGCAGCAGGAGTCAGAGTAGGGAGGGCTGTTATCGACCCTGTGTCCCCATCCCCCCCACCTTTAACCTATCTCAACTATTTGCTGAAATTAAAAAGAGAAAACAGAAATTGCTTTCTCTGCCTGCAAACGTACGCAATGCATTGGCACTCAAATGGTTAAATTCAGCCAGTGCCCTGTCTAACTCTGTGAGGACCAACTGGCTTTGCAGTGCATTGCTAAGAAACGCGTTTTACACCTCTGTGCTCTTTAAAGGCTTAAAACTGATTTAACCCATTTGAGTGCCAAAGATGTATCCAACGCATTGCAACGCAATGTGTTAGATGCTTTTCTGACACTAAAAGGTTAAATCATTTATCAAGATGTAAACATTCAAAGATCACATAAGAGATGTACGAAAGGACAAGAAATTGTGCTAAACCTGTGTCTGTGTATTTTTTTTTTTTAAAGTACTTTAACTGAAAAGGCAAAGCGAACACAATCAGTATGAAGAGTAAAGGGCTCACAATAGCCAAATGACAGTGGTGACCGTGCAATGCAACCAACAAATAAGAATAAAACACAATAACAGATATAAGCGGAAAGAAAAAAACAAAGCAACAATACCGGGGTGTAACCAGAGCCAACAAAACAATGAAGGGACATTAATAAGGGTAGTATATTTTATATATATTATATATATATATATATATATATATATATATATATATATATATATATATATATATATATATATATATATTATACACACACATATATACAGCTAGTCCTGTTCCATATCTATATATTATATATGTACAGTGAGGGAAAAATTATTTGATCCCCTGCTGATTTTGTACGTTTGCCCTCTGACAAAGAAATGATCAGTCTATAATTTTAATGGTAGGTTTATTTGAGAGACAGAACAAATAAATCCTGAAAAACACATTTCAAAGCAGTTATAAATAGATTTGCATTTTACTGAGTGAAATAAGTATCTGACCCCCTATTAATCAGCGAGATATCTGGCTCCCAGGTATCTTTTATACAGGTAAGAAGCTGAGATTAGGATCGCTCTCTTAAAGGGAGTGCTTTTAATCTCAGCTTGTTACCTGTATAAAAGACACCTGTCCACAGAAGCAATCAGATTCCAAACTCCACCATGGCCAAGACCAAAGAGCTGTCCAAGGATGTCAGGGACAAGACTGTAGACCTACACAAGGCTGGAATGGGCTACAAGACCATCGCCAAGCAGCTTGGTGAGAAGGTAACAGTTGGTATGATTATTCGCAAATGGAAGAAACACAAAATAACTGTCAATCTCCCTCGGACTGGGGCTCCATGCAAGATCTCCCCTAGTAGAGTTTCAATGATCATGAGAACGGTGAGGAATCAGCCCAGAACTACACGGGAGTATCTTGTCAATGATCTCAAGGCAGCTGGGACCATAACTGTATAAAGAAACCTGCGTGTCTGGCACACACACACACACACCTAGGGGTGGCAGTAAGGAGGAGATATTTACAAACAATCTCACGCACTCATGCTCACACAAGCTGATGGACAGTTGTGTAAAGCAGTGCTGCAGTACATTGCAATGTGTTGCACACCTTTTTGGATCTGAGAGCAAAGGACTGAAAATTCAACAACCGCATGGGCAAACCCGAGCCAAAACTGCTATACATACATACACATACACACACTATGATGTTATGGTAGAGCACTCACTAAAGAGTGAAGGAAAACTTGCCTGGGTGCCAGTGCCTAAGATGTGTAGATATCCAGTGTGGAAAACCCACACTCACAGGTCTTTTACGGTGAATACAAAGTGCTGATTATTGTATCGATGTTTCGGCCCAATAAAAGGCTAGCCCTGTTCCATATCTACGTAACTCCCAAAGTTTCAAATGGCTAAAGAGGGACAGTTTTGTTTCAGGTAGTGGATGTGGATGGTGGGCGGGGCTTTACTAATAATTTTTAGGTCATTTCATGACCTATCAACACCTATTTGTGTAACCTAAGACCAAAGTATTTTATTTACACAGATTCATTTATAAACACATATACTGACGTTTAAGCAATTAAATGAGTTTTATTGCTGTAGAGCAAAGTTACACACTTATATGCACACCACAAAGTCTGATTCCCTAAAAAGATGGACATCAGGGTGGGAAAGAGGGACAGGGGGATTTTTGTGAAAAAGGAGGGACTGTCCCTCCTAAAGAGGGACACTTGGGAGGTATGTATCTATGTATATAAAAGAAAAGACTAGCCCTGATTTGGGTGCCTCAAAAAGGTTTCTGGATTTGTGGCAGCCACATCCCAGGGCGGGCTTACTGCCAGTGGCCAGCCAATGGGATGTGTGGGGCGGGGTTTGAGTTGGCTAAAGAGGAGGCAAGGGGTGAAGCGCACAATGCAGTGTCTGTATAATATGTAAAGTTATCGTCCAATAAGATCTCCAAAGTTGGAGAGATCTTAATGCATTGGTTCCATAGAATAACATAGGACACTGGAGAAATCATCTCCATTTTATCTCTTTATCACACCTTAATATATCCCCCCGTCTCCCTCCCACTGATTATCTGACTGCCTCTGCAGATAAACTCCTGTGCAGCTGACACCCTGCTGCCAAAGAGCTGTGTAAATCTTTGCACACTTATCTGAAACTTAAAGTGTTAAACGTCTTTAACCCTTTGAATTCCTGTCAAGCAATGCGTTGCGTTCTCCTCTGACGCTCAAAGTATTAAATATTTGACTCAAATGCTTTGAGTGTCAGCAAGTTTTTATTTAATATATATTTTTTATTTTTTTTTTTATTTTCTTTGCCAGTAGAGGAAATCGAGCCTAGGTTCCCCAGGGACGTTAAAATCCCCTCCAAGTAGAAGCTGTTCAGATTTAAAGTCTTCCAATAAGGAGAGGAAGGAAGCAAAGAAGTAGGCGCATACACAATTGCCACACCATGCATACTGCACACCATAAAGCAAACCATTGACAGCCAGGTAGCGGCCCTAAGGATCAGACAGGCAGCCTTCAGCAATCCACGGCACATCTCTATGTATCAGAATAGCAACACCTCTCGTTGTCTCCTCCGCCGAGGCTGTCCAAATCAGAGTAATAAGAGTCAGAGAAAGAGGGGGACCTAAGGCAGTGAAAATGTGTCTCTTGCACAAAGACAAAATCTGAGAAATTCCCTGAGTACAAGAGACCTCTTCTCAGGTACATTGAGCCCCTTGACATTAACTGAGAGAAGTCTGAGAGATTTCAAGGATGATATACGCGTCATAGCTAATTAACTACATCCCCCTTTTTTTTTTTTTTTTTTTTTTTTATTATTTTGTACGTCTTACACGTACCCCAAAATAGAGCCTGTCTATCTCAAATCTGAGCAGGGGAGGGAAGGAAGGAAAGAGGGGTGAGGGGCTAAGAGCAGAAGGGAAAAAGAAGGGGGCAGAAAAAGGAAGAGGCAGAGGAAAAATTAGAAGCCTCCGGGCCCTGGTGCAAGAAGTGCCACGGGCCCCCCCTCCGCCACATTGGCCCCCCTCTGCCACACTGACCCCTCTACAATGCCCCTCAATCTTCATAATGCCCCCATCTCCTACCTCCCTGGAGCTCCCACACGGTCCTCTTAGTAATGCAGAGCGCTGTGAGATGATGTCATCTCTCAGCGCTCTGCATTACTAGATGATGTCATCTCTCAGCGCTCTGCATTACTAGATGATGTCATCTCTCAGCGCTCTGCATTACTAGATGATGTCATCTCTCAGCGCTCTGCATTACTAGATCACCAGAGGGAGATTCTGGGCGCCGGGCGGAGGGGTCGCAGGGGGAGGCAGAGCCCCTGGAGTGACAGGCCTGGACGCAGGTGCGACCCCTATAGTTACGCCACTGGGAAGAGGTGAAATCAGTAAAAGACAAGAATCAAGAGCAAAGAAAAAAGGAGAGAGAGGAGAAATAAAAGCAGAAATGAAAGACTAAAGAACAAAAACAAAGAAAACGTGGGCGAGGCTGTATGGAAACAAGTGCCACAGGCACCCACCAAACTAACTACAAAGTGGCCATACCCGCAAGGCCTGGGGGAAGGACAATACCACGTCCAAAAACAGTACAAACACTAATCTGATACTACAAACCAGGGCAGGTATAAGAAATAACAGAACTTGCCATAAATTAGATCTAAACATCTAGAAAAGGCAGGTGATACACAACAAAACCAAATGAAAGACAATCAAGCGAAGAATATATCAAAAAGTAGCCATAAACCACAGATGGAGGCACTCTAGGTATCCACAACGGGGCCCAGTGGACATGATGGGTGTAGGGAGGCCTATGGGACAGGCAAAGTCAGATCATAGATAGTGAGGGGGAAACAAAAGAGTTCCATCCAGATATCTAAGTTACGGAAACCGTCAAGTGCATCCTCCATCTTGGCTCATCGCCACATGCATGAGATCCAAACAGAAAAATAATAAATGAATAAATTAGCCCCATAGGGGACCTGGGGGCCCCCCCTCAACCAAAATGGCAGGAAGGCAGAGGGAGGCCCCACAGTCCCAACTCAGACACCTAGTCCTAAGGCAAACAAGCATTCTCCATCACATTCCCAACCCCCCCCCACTGAATAGACTGGAAACCGCTCCCAGCAAAGGAGAGCATATTGGTGTGCAAGAGAAGTAAAAGCATAAAACCGGAACAAGTAGCATAGACTGTGAAGATAAGATAGCAAACCTCTGGTAGATATTGGAGGATTCGGAACCTCGAAAGACAGGCCCTGGGGCAAGTGTAAGTAGAGAAAGTCTTCACAGCAAAACAGCAGCCATACAGTCCAAATCAGTGGGTTCTGTGGCATGGATTAAAAAGCAAGGACAGAGTCACTCCCATAAGTAAAACTGTAGGGAACTAAATCCACTAGGAAGGCACATAAAACAGAACCTCAACGGGAGGCAGTGTCAGTCCCTTCAATAGTCGATCCATCACGAAGGTGCTTAGGGGTACGGTCTGTCACCGTCAACCATCTCTCTCTTCTCTCTAACACAGAAGGCTTTGGAGCAAGCAGCACAGTATTAAGATCCATTAAGGTGGAGTGAACCAGAAGGTTGGAGATCCACAATGCGTTACACAAAATCGGGATCTTCAGGGTCCCGTAAAACGGCCTGTGCCCCTTGTTGAGTCTCAGAGGGAGAAGGGGAAACTCCACTTGTATCTAATCTGAAGGTTCCTTAGGTACACGGCCAAAGGTCTAAGGGCCCTCTGCTGCTGCAATGTGAGGGGAACAAAGCCCTGGAAAAGTTGTAGATACACACCCGCATATGACACATCCCCCATCTCCCTGGCACGACTCATAATGGCTTCTTTGGCCTGAAAGCTGGGTAGGCAGCAGATCACATCCCTGGGACGGTCAGTAGGAGCTCCTCTCAGACGGAGGGCACGGTGGGCTCTCTCTAGTGACAGGGGTGGTTCATCCGGCAAGCCCATTATAGGCCCTGCTGAGAGAGTGGGGTGAGTGTGGGAGTGAAAGGGTTAACAGTACCAGACCCCTGGTTACCTGTTACTATTCCTAGCAACCACCAAATTAACCCCTGAAATCCCTCCTGCACTATCACCCCAGTACTACAATTCACTGCCACCACCAAGACTTTATATCTGGGCGTCTTAGGTTATCCCAAAGCGTGTTCTAACTGAGCTTCCTTCAGAGTAGTGTGTTCATGTTAGAGAACAGAGACAAGAGCTGATTAATTGAACATTTAATCTGAAAAAAGGCTTCACAGTGCTGGTTACAAAACTACAGAAATAAAGGACATACACAAATAAAGATTGCACATTGGCAAAACAGTCCATAAAATAAAATGGGAGAAACAAGAAATCCTTAAATACAATTACCAATATTTTAAGAGTCCTTGGCAACTTCTGATGGTATATCCCCGTTCAGTTGTTACAAAGAAATTCCCTGTTTTTATCCAAAAACCCATATTAACCCCTTAGTGACAGCCGCGTTCGTACGCGGCTGTCACGTTAACGCCCACCTAACATTTTTTTTTTTTTTTTCCTCAAGGAAGTCCTGAGTCTCCGAGCGGCGTGCAGCTGCACGGAGACGCGGACTTCCGTGACTTACCAGGTACGTCCTCTGTCACTAAGTGACAGTTTTTGCGGGACGTACCTGCTAAGTCACATGTCGTTAAGGGGTTAAATAGGAGTCGACAGTTGCTTCTAAGACGCCAGACCCCCTGGGTGTTACCTGGGAGGGTCAGGGATCTGGCCTGACCGTTTACAGCCCACTCAATCAGACCTGTCAGGGATGTTACTGCAGAGTTCTACCTGAAAAATCATAAGGCTTCCCAAAACATGCAACACACAGCACACCTCTATAATGTTATAATAATCATATTCCTCATATCTGTGTGAATATCTGGACACCAAACATGTTGGGTCTAACTGGTTGCAAAGTGGCTATTCTTGTAACTCGTAGCAGGCACACCTCCCCCTGGCATGTTTAGTACCCACCACGGGGGTAAAAACTGGGCATTTTGAATATATATTTGTATTGAACCATTTTACACTATATATACACACACATGTTCTCCCAATTTCATATTATTTGACTGCCCCTGGATGAACTTCATCAGAGCAGAGGGTCCAATATAGTTTATGACAGTTTTTCTCCGGTGATCTACTCAGTTTCTGGTGATGTTATCTACTCAGCTAATTTTATGGCCTAGGACTGGTGCACTTTGAACATCATACAGGTCAACAAACAAACAAATTATACAACCCAGAGGGCCAACTCATGCCTTGGCATGACACCTCCCCCTTAAGATGACGGACAGAGGGATCAAGCCACAGGCTGATCAATTTGTTCACCATTAACCTCCATTCCCACCTGACCAGATGGGCCATCTGCCTTTCTTCCACCTTGAGCCACAGTATGTCAATGGGAAGGGACTCCCAGTATAAGATATGGTTATCCCAATTTAACCAGTGCCTATCCATGTCAGCACCTGGTTTCCCAGCGCAGTGTCTCAGCCCTTCAAGGGAGGGGTCACCACGCAGAGCGTCCAGAAAATTAGTATTGCCCTCTCCCCACCTGGCTGGACAAGAGAGTACAGCTCCCTCTGGCAGAGCATTGGGGGTGGGATGAGGTCTACCCCTTTCTCTACCTGCTGGTCAGACAACCTGACCCTGTCATTACCATCCTTCTCATGTTCTACAGCTTCAGCCCTGGCATACTGCTGACATGTTACCCCTGCTACCATTGGCATACCTCCCTGTCTATGCAAAGAGCTAGTCAGAGACGCTCAACTAGGAACGAGCCTACCCTCAAAGTGATGAGGCTCTATAGGATAAGTATCCTACCTAGGGTGCAGTCTTTTAGCTCACTAGTGCCTTTCACAAAGGGGAAATATCCTGAAGCACATCATACTGATCCTACCAAAAGGCAGTCCAGCCACTGATCATATGATTATATTATAAGCTCCTGTTTTATGACTGTGTGTGCCAATAAAGTTGCTTGAAAATAAATCAGTTAGAGATTTGGGTCATTTTTATTTGTTCCCTATCATTCTGTTGGTTCAACCCAGTTCTTCTTGGTACACTTTTATATTTATGTTCTATGGTATGGTTGATTTGTTCCAATTTGTCTTGTGCTAATGGCCCTAGATGCAGAGTCATGCCCTGAGTGTTAAATGATTTTTTCCCCTAAGCAACTGTGTAATGAGTAGTATATACGTAATTGTGTAATCCATCCAATGATTTGTAATCTGGTAAAGAGGATAACATGTTCTCACTTTAATCCAGGACTAATTGTCTGATTAACTTGTTACCACTTATCTTACACTCTGTACTAGTTCGGTTAACCCTTTAAGGACCAGGGTGTGAGCAACTCAGTGCAAACTGATGGTGGGCCATAAAGGTTTAACATCAGTATGTATGTAACAGTTCAGCAGACAGCTCATGAGATGGACAAGTCCTTGGGGAAATGCACTAATGTGTGATAAAAAGGTGATATCTTGGAGAAGACTTCTCCGAAATACTTGGGAACCCATAGGGTTTGACCCTGAGATTCACGGTTTTTAATAAAATCTTAGGGTGAGAGAGTCCAGTAATTCCTACTATATGATTTGCATTAATTTACTGCTTATCTAATGTCCAAATTAATAACTAGACTTGTGCGGTTCGCTTCGGCTAATTTCAGAATTTGGACGAATAAGGCGTATTCAGCATCGTTCTGACCTTCCAAAAGCCAAGGTCCATCCACAAAAAAAAAAAATCCGAAACGGACTTAGTCCGAATTTTTGGTGTCGATTTCGGAAATTCTGACAGCGCTTTCCCGCCTGAAACTATTACAATGTTGCTACATGCTGCTAAAAATAGATCTGGTAAAACAGGTGCTTTACAGTTCATGCAAAGTGCAGATATTAACCACATAAGGACACAAGCAATTTTGCCATTTTTGCTATGTGTGTGTTCAACCATAATTCCTATCTTTCTCATTTATTGCACAAACACATATTGTATACCATTTTTTAAAGGGTAGAAAGGGCTTTAATTTGATGTGACATATACATATATAAGTGTGTAGGGGTTTATAAAATACCCCTTCTTGTCTCATTAGAGATTTAAAATTATTAATAATGTAATTTAAAGTATTTTTTTTTATTTTTATTTGTTTAATTTAAATTTTTTATTGAATATTTAAAATTTTTTGTAAAATTCGGCCGAATAATTAGGACTTTTTTCAAATTTCGTCAGAGTCGAACAGGTCTGGTACGAAATTCGGATCCTCCGAATAAAAAAAAAAAAAAAAAAAAAAAAAAAAATCTTCCGAAATCGAATTTTACCGAAATTTTTTTGCACAAGTCTATTAATAACACATCTTCCAGAAAGGCAGAGGAAGAAGTCCTGCTAGTCTTGCCAGTGTATAAGAAGTGATATATCAGAACCATAGACTGTTATAGTATATAAGTAGTGATATCACAGAACTATAGAATGTTATAGTGTATAAGAAGTGATATCACAGAACTGTAGAATATTATAGTGTATAAGAAGTGATATCAGAACTGTAGAATATTATAGTGTATAAGAAGTGATATCAGAACTGTAGAATGTTATAGTGTATAAGAAGTGATATCACAGAACTGTAGAATGTTATAGTGTATAAGAAGTGATATCACAGAACTGTAGAATGTTATAATGTATAAGAAGTGATATCACAGAACTGTAGACTGTTATAGTGTATAAGAAGTGATATCAGTACTGTATCATGTTATAGTGTATAAGTGATATCACAGAACTGTAGAATGTTATAGTGTATAAGAAGTGATATCACAGAACTGTAGAATGTTATAATGTATAAGAAGTGATATATCACAACTGTATCATGTTATAGTGTATAAGAAGTGATATCAGAACTGTAGAATGTTATAGTGTATAAGAAGTGATATCAGAACTGTATCATGTTGTAGTGTATAAGAAGTGATATCACAGAACTGTATCATGTTATAGTGTATAAGTAGTAATATCTCAGAACTGTAGAATGTTATAGTGTCTATATTAAAAGACACAATGTGAATACCCACTACGGGCTATAGAGAATCACAAGAAAATATCAAACATGTACATATGCCCACACAGGCCCAGTATTCAATGGTATAGAGTTAGATACTGTCACAGGTCAGCCATAACCAGGCATCTTCAGCACAACATGGGTTAAAGTTCATAGATAGTAATCAGTCTGATGTGGTGTGTTTGGCAACGCCCAGTATGATGGTAATGGTTAGCAAGAGACTGTGGTGCGAGGTGTGGAAGCACCTAGTCTGTAAGGCAGGACTGAGACTATACCCTGAGCTGAGCAGAAACGGAGGCCACAATACTCTGCTAGAGCTAGAACAACTTGAGCCACGAGCACCCAACCGGTGCAGTAACGGAGACACTGTACACTGCAAGAGCTGATGGACTAGAGCCAACAGCACCTGACCGGTGCAGTAACGGAGACACTGTACACTGCACAGCTGGACTGTTGAGCCAATGGCACCCTGCTGGTGCTAAGTGTAGGCAACAGTACACAGCAAGAGCTAACAGATGGTAACCACGGCTACAGCCGGATACGGTAAACGGAGGCAACTATAGCTCTGCAGAAGTACAGGAGGATCAGTGGTAACGGAGGCAACTGTGCTCTGCAAGAGTTAACGGAAGGCTCAGTGTAAACGGAGGCAACAGTGTTCTGCAAGTGTTAACGGAAGTCTCAGTGGAATGGAGGCCACAACACTCAGTCTGCTAGGCCAGCAATGTGGAAGTAAGAATGTCGACCAAGCGACACGGAGGTCAGGATCAGAATGGCTGACCGGATTACAGTGCAGGAACGTCAGACAAGCCGGGTCAGGTCACGGAGCAGGAACATCAGCCAGGCCGGGACAAATCATGGAGCAGGAACGTCAGACAAGCCGGGTCAGGTCACGGAGCAGGAATGTCAGCCAGGCCGGGTCGAGTCACGGAGAAGGAACCAGGAGTAGTAGTCAAACGGGCCAAGTTGGTACACAGGAACACAGCAACACAGTAGCACTGGTACAGGAACACCATGAAAGGGCACCTGACAGGTGCCAGAGGCCCGGTATAAGAAGGCCATACTGTGCGGGTCAAACTAAGCTCAGCCAATGGGAACGCAACACAGAGAGTGACAGAAAAGAGCACAGGCACCATTATAATCATGTTATAGTGTATAAGAAGTGATATCAGAACTGTATCATGTTATAGTGTATAAGAAGTGATATCACAGAACTGTAGAATGTTATAGTGTATAAGAAGTGATATATCAGAACTGTATCATGTTATAGTGTATAAGAAGTGATATCAGAACTGTAGTAGGTTATAGTGTATAAGTAGAGATATCACAGAACTGTAGAATGTTATAGTGTATAAGAAGTGATATCACAGAACTGTAGAATGTTATAGTGTATAGGAAGTGTAAACCAAATGGGGAGCACATTATTGTATGTTGTCTAAGGTCCAGTGATGTATATAATAATAATATAATTTGTGATCTTTATAGTACTTTTCTCCCTGTGAGACTCAAAGCACTTTACAAATATACAGACAGACATAAAAATTAAGGGTTCCTTATGGTTAGATGAGTTGACTGAATGCTTTTTAGCTTTTTTAAATGGTGCCTCTCTGATTGAGGATGGTAAAGAGTTCCAGAATGTGGGGGTAGTGTAGCTGAATGTCCGGGATCCTGAGGTTGTCTTTATTCTGGGTACTGACAGGAGGGATCTGTTGACTGACCACAGTGAGCGGGATTGAATATACGGTGTCAGGAGCTCTTTCAGGTACTGTGGGCCTTGATTATTTAAGGCTTTGAAGGTCAGCAGGCCAATTTTAAAATATTGGCACCATTTAATTGGAAGCCAATGCAGGGAGTGGAGAACAGGTGTTATGTGACATGAGCGATTTTGATTGGTCAGTAGTCTGGCTGCTGTATTTTGTACTGTCTGTAGGCGATGGAGTTCTTTTTCTGGGAGGCCCAAGTAAAGTGCATTACAGTAATCTAGACGAGAAGACAAATGCATACAATAATGTTGGCATATCATCTGGTGGAATTAAGTGTTGTATCCTGGCTATGTTTCCCAGATGAAAGAAGGCAGATTTTATTACGGAAGAAATCTGCTGTTTAAGTGACAGTCCAGAGACAATCACTCCGATATTTCGTACCTCTGTTGAACTAATGAGTTCAGAGCCTCCAAAATTCCAGACCAGATGGGTGGTCATGAGATATTCTTGTTGCCCGGGGTCCCCTCACCAAGAGTAACTCTGTTTTGTCAGGGTTCACTTTTAGCCAACTAGCATTCATCCACTTTATGAGGTCTGCTAGGCAGCTGTTGATGAGGCATGTTGGGGAGGAAAGGAGAAGTAGAGTTGTGGGTCATCTGCATAGCAATGATATCTTAGGTCATGTCGCCTGATGATGTCCCCCAGTGGTAGCAAGTAAATTGCAAATAGCACGGGAGACAAGATACAACCTTGTGGAACTCCGCAGGCTAATTCTGTTGATGCAGATAAGCAAGATCTTGATGTTATTCTCTGTGATCTACCAGTGAGGAAAGATTTAAACCAGTTAAGAACAGTGCCTCCTAGACCACAGATGTGCTACACGTGCTCTATTAAAATCCCATGGTCAATGGTATCAAATGCTGGCTGAGAGATCCAGTAGGATAAGGATGGAGCAATCACCTTTGTCTCTCGCCATAAGGAGATCATTTAGCACTCGGACTAGCTCTGTTTCCGTGCTGTGGTGGCATCTGAAACCTGACTGGAAAGGATCAAAGATGTTATAGCTTGATAGATGGGCCTCCAGCTGAGTTGCCACTACTTTTTCAATGATTTTCCCCAGAAATGGAAGGCTGGATACTGGTCTGTAATTTGCTATGCAGTCTGGGTCTAATGAAGGTTTCTTTAGGAGGGGTTTTACCACTGCTTCTTTTATAAGATCCGGGAAGTTTCCAGTTTTTAGTGAACACTGCACTATATTTGTGAGGGCTGGATCGAGTGTTTCAGTGCATGCGGATATAAGATGAGTTGGGGCAGGGTCTGAGTCACATGTAGTGGGGCTCAACTTTTGTGTGGTTCTTTTAACTTCCTCTATATCCACATTTGTAAAAGTAGACCATAAACTGGAGGAATCTGGTCTTACACTGTAGTGGTTCAGGTGGGTAACTGGCAGCCTGCTGTGAGAGGCTCGGATGGAGGAAATCTTTTCTGCGAAGAAAGTTGCAAATTCCTCACACTTCTACTGAGAGAAGTTGGTGGATATATTACACACACACATATTATATTATATTTATACATACACATATATATACATACACAGTTGTATGTACACATTTGGATTTGTGTTTATTTATATGTTGTGTCAAATCCTTTATTTCATCTCTTCTTCCCATACACGTTTTATATCTTTGCTTTGAATGTGTTTACCAGAATTTGCAACATGTGGCTCTCCAGTTTGTGGACTATAACTCCCATTGGTTGGTTGAGGATAATTTAAGTGGTACTCAAAACAGAATGAGCAACTCTGCTTTAGTATAGTCCTGCTATTCAGTACCATTGTATTTTACTGTGAAAGGGATAGCAATGCTTAAAATGTAAAAAAAAAAATGTAATATATATATATATATATATATATATATATATATTGCAGGGTTTATCCCCCTGAGTAAAACAAGAGTACTCCCACTGCTGAAAGGCGTTTCATTCAAAAGTTATTAATTTTCAAAGTTGAATTTTTTAGGTGCAATATCACAGTGGCCTGAAATTGTACAGTGGCGCTGTTGCTACACCATCCTATGGAGATTTATGGTCCCGGGACCAGAGCTGTCCATAGGATCGTGTAGCAACAGTGCCACTGTACAATTTCAGGCCACTGTGATATTGCACCTAAAAATTTCAACTTTGAAAATTAATAACTTTTGAATGAAACACCTCTCAGCAGTGGGAGTACTCTTGTTTTACTCAGGGGGATAAACCCTACAACATATTTTTCTTTCTTTTTTTTACATTTTAAGTATTACTATCCCTTGAACTATTAAGATGACCAAATAATCAACACAGGCATGTAAAATGGTTTTGCTAGTGTGATGTATTGGAGACTGCATGTATGGATTTGCTTTCGAGATACTGCACAAACTATAAAACAATAAAAAAAGACTATAAGGCACATTCATATTTGTAGCTTTTGTACAGTGGTAACAAACTGTATTCCACAGTTCTAGATTTAAAGGAGTTACATATGTCACCTACCCCTCCAGAAATTTTAAGGAATAGTAATGTTTTATTTTAAAATGTATTTTTTAACTGTCCTAGCCGCTCTGTTATGTTTTGTTTTCTCTGTCTCCTGCTTTCATTAAATAAGTTATTGTATTAAAGAAGAAAATTTGCAATTGAATGGGATATTTTAACTTCTGGTTGTTCAGTTGCCTTTAGAATACCCACTAATGCTAAAGAGACCAGTTCAACATTAAGTGTTTAGTGGATCATGAAACAAATATAAAAACAAATATATTTTATTAATTCTTATAATAAAAGAAAATAACCCTCTTAAAAACAATTAACTTCAAGGTTAAATTGCTCCCGAAGTTTATCTGGAGCCCGCCCCTTTTACCTAGTGTAAGCCATCTCTTCTCAGATGTGAATCTTGACCAGACAGATAACAGAAGGGGACAATCTTCTTCCTATGAGAACAATGAAAGCCCTGCCCCCCTTGACAAGCTTTTCAGGTTTTTCCCTTATCTTAATTGAAGATTGTCCCTCTCTGCAGTCTTCCTTCTGATCTGGCTGAACAGTGTTACATCAGTGAAAGGGGCGGGAGGGGGATACTTTGTCATTGAATTACTCCTGAACTACAACTCTGACAGAATTGAAATAACTCTCTCCAAAGTCCAAATACTATGATGATTAATTAGAGCTGCTTTTATTATGAAACATTACTATCCCTTTAATATAGTCTGCCTAATACCACTATTGTAAACTGACAATTGCCAAGTAGTGAGATAGAGGGAATCCGTTTTTCTTTAAAGGTGTATTCCCTGACCCCCTCCATAGTGTGATCTTTCTCTAACACCTCTTTAATTATTGGTCGCTGGTGAATCATTTATTCTCACTCTGTTTCCTTTTCCTCCCCTCCAATATGTCATTTATTTCTAATCTACTGAGCCTGTTGCCTTTCCATTTAGAGCTAGTTGACGCCCGGTTGTCGGGGGATTTCTATACTGCAATGCTGTATATAGTTAGTTTTTTATCTGTTTTTCTAAATTGCTACTTCAGCGCTACTACTACTTGACTTGGTCTTCTATTCCTCAGTATATATGGCCTCTCCGTTGCTGATAAATCAATCTAGCTAGCTGTCTTTATTTCATATCTAGTCACTGTTACTAGACTAGCTGTGGTGAACTAAAGACGCCAAAACACATATGTGGTGCACGGGTTGTGAATTTATGTGCTTGTAGTGCTGGTACTTGCACGGCTCGTGACGCCAGGGTAGTGTTTTACACCACACTCCAGGGGTGAAGCAGGTCTCCTGGGCCCAGCGCTGGGGCAATAAAACACCAGACTGCAGGGTTACGGATAACTGCGTTTACTGGAGAAGCAGGACAGGTGAAATAGTCCATTAAAGCAATGCAGAGGTAAGGCAGGGGCGAGTGCAGAGGTAACAGGGAGCCACAGGGCTTTCTGAGACTTGTAGTAGACTTTACTCTGAATCTTGACTTTACTAGTGACAACTTTATACTTTACTGTAGTTACTGAAGACTTCTGTGGCCACATACACTGTCTGGACCATAGGTCGCTCTTGTACACTCTACCGCCAGGTTAACTGAGGACTTTTGACTAGGACTTTTGAGACTACAGAGCGGAGGCCACTGTAGGCTAATCACTCACGATAAGTAGTACTCTCTATGGGGCCCATTCGCATTCAGCACTTCTCCCCACAGCTCTTCTTGTAGACGGGCACAGACTTGGACTCCTGTGCGGTGGAACGCCTATGGTTGTGCTGTGGAACACTGTAGTTGTTTAGCTCCACTGGTTTCCCTCACCTTCTCCTCTGTCTTTATCTCCACACACTTCCTCCAGTTTTCTCTCCTCTACTATCCTCTCTCCACAACACTCCTCACTAGACTCCTCTATACTGAACACACACTAGCTTGCTCCTCCCTGTCTGGCTAGACCAGAGGGCTGCTGGGTAAAAACCTCATTGACTCCTGTGGTCACATGTTACCCTCTGCCCTGCTCACCTTAAAGGCACATGAACAACAAAAATATTACAATTATACCAACATTATACAGTCACACAAATATTTTAAACTACAAGCAACATATACCAGAAAGGACTGGTAAATGTAAGTGTTCAACTCTGGGACATTACATAGCTAGCTATAACCGCTACTACTAATTGTTTGTCTACTATTCCTCAGTGTATATAGCCTCTCCGTTGCTAGTAAATCAATCTCGCTAGCTATCTTTATTTCATATCTAGTCACTGTTACTAGACTAATTGGCTATAGCTATAACCGTACTGACTGGCTATCCCTCGCGGTGGTGCCGCATTCTAGGCTGACTATATATAAGTTTCAGTCTCTCATTTTTCAACACTTTAACACATTGGCGTACTGCACAGTACTGTATAATGCAGACCCCTAGGCTCCGCCCAACGCGTTTCGCTGCACAAGCAGCTTCGTCAGGGGCTCCGTATCAAATAAATAAGTAACAGGAACTGGGAGCAGAATGTGTGGCCTCTTGCACTGTGCACAATAATCCTTTATTTTCTGATAAGATATTTGTCCTTCCACTCCAACCCTTTTCCCTTTCTCACCACACTTTCCTCTCCCTCCCCCTTTACCTCTTCTTCCCCTTTTGCCCCCTCTCATCCCCCAGTTGAAATATACCTATACAAGCATTTGAATACTAATTAGCAGTCAGAGAATTGTAAGCTATGTGATATCACTAGTGTAGCAGCGCTCCATTTCAATTGTTAGCTCCGGTACCACTGGTGTAACTATAGTTCTGTTGTAAGCATACCTGGGAACTTTTGAAACAGGGCTACCCAGAGGGTAACCCTGTCAGTGCCCAGGGGGAGGAAAATGACGTGAATAGAGTCAAAAAAAAACCCAAAAAAAACCACAAAAACTCCCTGCAAAATGGAGGTAAGAGGGCGGGGAGTGGGAGGAACCGGGCAGGATGGAGCACAAGTGGGCAGAGTTTCTACTTACACTCTGCCCACCCGGTGATTGACACATTGCCCCGGAGACCCGGTAATTCACTTTGAAATCTGGAGTCTCTGGGCTAAAACCAGAGAGTTCCCAGGTATGGTTGTAAGCTATGTGGTATCACTAGTGTAGCTTCATTTGAACTATAAGCTCTGTGATATATTTCTATTGTGTTGTATCTGACGGAAGGGATAGCATGTCAGAGAGGGTGGGGAGACAGAGAAAAAGACCAGGCGTCACAGTGGGTGGTGGGGGTGTCAGATGCAAGTGATAACATGTCAGAGAGAAGCAAACAAGGCATCAGAGAGGGGGGTGGGAGTGTCAGGTGAAAGGGATAGCATTCCAGATAGGATGGAAAGTCAGGGAGATGAAGACAAGGCATCAGAGAGGGTGGTGAGATGTCAGGTGAAAGGGATAGTATGGGGTGGAGGGGGTGTCAGATGGAAGGAATGACATGTCAGAGAGAAGAAGACAAGGCATCAGAGAGGGTGGTGAGGTGTCAGGTGGAAGGGATAGCATTCCAGAGAGGATGGAGGATGGAGACAGAACATCCACTGTTCAAGACCTTTGTGTTGAAATTGTAGTGTTGTTGTTGCACATATTTATATGCAATTTTTGTATGTCTTAATCTCCTTATCAAAACATTTGTGCATGTAATATAGTGCGGCCACAACGATATGGCTCTGGCCACAGTGTGGCCACCAGAACATTGTTGTGGCCGTGCTAGAGGCCCAAGAAAAAAAATCATTAGAGAACCACTGGTGTATAAGAAGTGATATATCAGAACTGTAGAATGTTATAGTGTATAAGAAGTGATATCACAGAACTGTAGAATGTTATAGTGTATAAGAAGTGATATCACAGAACTGTATCATGTTATAGTGTATAAGAAGTGATATATCAGAACTGTAGAATGTTATACTGTATAAGAAGTGATATCAGAACTGTAGAATGTTATAGTGTATAAGAAGTGATATCACAGAACTGTAGAATGTTATAGTGTATAAGAAGAGATATCACAGAACTGTAGAATGTTATAGTGTATAAGAAGTGATATATCAGAACTGTAGAATGTTATAGTGTATAAGAAGTGATATCA